>MU769512.1:208979-253962 GCA_026770625.1 Nicotiana glauca
GAGTGAATTATATGAAAGGGATAGTTAGTTAAAACACAATACAATTGGTGAATAAATCACAACCCTGGAATATTTGTCTCTATTAATTGCACACAACAATCAACTTGATACTTGATAATTTTAGTTGTTATTTAAGATTATAATTAGCATAATTAAACATCTTGAATTCGAATTTGGCTTGACGGAATAACAATATTGGTGTATTAGTAAGTTGTAGATATAAGTTTCTGTGGGTTCGACACTCAACTTATCACTTTATTACTTGTACGACCACGTATACTTGCGTGTGCGTTTGGGACCAACAGTAATGCTGTCATATGTTTTATCTACCGTTGTCATCCATGTATCACATCTTACTCATAATACTTCATTAACTCTCTTCTTATTTCCCGCAACATTTATGTCTATCACTTTATTTTGAAAACTCGAACAAGACATTCTTTGCTTTTAGCTCCCCTTTCTCAATCTACTGGCTCTTCAGGTTGCCTAACATTCTTCATTTACTAGGGGCAGGAGCCATACTAAGGTAATATTTATCCTTACAAGGCTTCCAGTGCCTATCACTGTAGTACTCATATCTAGTTGTACTATTTTAGAGTACACCATCTAGGTGTCTCATAAGGAGATCAATTAGCACATTTGCAATATCTTTCGGAAAAGTCAATTAACGCAAACAATTTATCCACCATTTTGGTTCATTCTAACCCCAGTCGGATCTTGATATCCGTCCTTCTCTTATACTTCTTTTGTTATCCCCCATAGGGCATAAATTAGATGGGCATGGCCAATTGTACATACGTCCGTTATTGTTGAAGGTAACTCAAAAAGCTTATATTCCTCTATCTGAATTATAAATATTGATGATCTTTATTAGCTGGGTACCTCGTACCCTTTTTCACCTTGCTTCTTTTACTTGCTAAAACTTATGTCTACCTTCTGATTCAATTATTCCTCTTTATCGTAAAAGTAGATAGGCATTATTTCCATAGGGATCCTTATTAAGAAGCTTACACATCTTGGTATACACATGGTCTGTTGAATACCTCATGTTTATCCATCATAAGCATGATTCAAAAATCGAGTTCCTCTGACTCAACTCTTCCATGGCTATATCTCTGACCAACCGTCTTTCTGGATGTAGGCATCGTCGTATCATGAATAAGATAGAGTTTAGGAAATTGAGTTCTTACAACTAAGCTTTACCATACGATCTAGAGTAAGAAGAAAGAGTGACAGTCCTAAATGCTTTGTAACCTCTTGCTTATAGATGTGGTGCACAACACACTCATAAAAAGGACTCTCTAGACACGACTTGTAGACTCCCTAGGACATAACTGCTCTGATACCACTTTGTCATGCCCCGAACCTGGGGGGCGAGAGCGGCACTCGGTGCCTCACCTATCCTTGCATACCAACTTGCGACTAAGGTACTCTGAACATACATTGTCATACTTTGGCCATAGGACACATTGCAAGACAATTCGCGAAGCAAAATATAAAGCTGAACGGAAACTAACGCTGACTAAACATCAATATAAAGCTGGACCTACAAGTCCGCCATAACTACTACAGATGGAAACCCAACAAAATATACATACAAGGCCTACAAGCCCAGCATATTGTACTAACTGACATGATATGTCTACAGGCCTCTACAGATGGATGTACCTGTGATCAGAACAGGTCCCCAACCTATACACACACACACACACACACACACACACACACATGCAAGATGTACACAAAACTCTAGACCCGATAACTCCGAAGGATGTGGATCTTACCAATCAAGCTCAACTCGAGCAACACCTACTAAGGAGGTCTACCCGTCTGTCTGTCTAAGCCTGCACGCATGAAATGCAGCGTCCCCAGAAAAGGGAGGTCAGTACGAAATAATATACCGAGTATGTAAGGTAATAACTAAAATCTTAAACTAAATCTATAATATAATAACTAAAAGTAACTGGGAGTCAAAGATGATTTGGAGATATACTTACCTGCTGATACTGACTCAACTCTCTCAATATAGTAAGTAAAATAAATATCCGACCCTATAAGACTCGGAACATGTAACTGCTCTGCCGTAGTAAGCTCACTTGTAGGCGCTCGGCCATACTAGGCTCCGTATCTCAACCATTCTAGGCTCGCTCATTGGTGTTTGGCCACAGTAGGCTCGGTATATAACTTACCATCTGATCAGAGGTTGCCCAATAGGGGCCTGCCCACCGATTATAGCTCAATGGTGGTGAAAATATTGTAATACTGTATATATATATAGACCCTCTGTTCTCTTGACTGGAAGAAGACAATACTCAATTGGATATAAAGTCCCGATAAGGGAGAATAGTATAACTTATGAGACTAGAATAATGTATATAAATTCGAGAGTATGAACTTCTCTTTATCCCTTATTATCAACCACATATAATTACGAGATCATGCCAAAATGAAGGAAATGCTTAGGCTTAATATACCTGAGTCGATGTTCTTAACAATTCCTTTAACACATTGCGACAAAACGCGTGACGGCAAGATCGAAGTAGGAAAAAATCCGTATGATATTCTTGAGAAAGATTGTACCGGGAAAGATTGTACCGGGCTCCTTTAGAATTACAAATCTCGTTGCTACTATGTAGTATAACTTCGTACGATTTTTTTTTGCTGAAAATCCGTTACTTTGTTAACTTATTCTCCTCAAATCTTGTACAACAAAACCAATCATAACAAGAAACTGAGACTTGGGTAATTTTATACAAATATTAGTGGTGTGACTGTTTTCTCATCTAAGGTACGAGGATTTCTTACTTATCTGCTTATAGGATGTGGATAGTGACGGAAAAGGCATGCATGAGATCTTATCATGGAAAAAAAGCGGTGGGAAATAGTTGATACATTTCCTTTAATGTTCCACGTATATTGTTTCTATGCATGTATATCCATGTATTATTCTCACCTTCATTTTTTAACTTTTTAACTATATTGAATATGTTAAAAGCAATTGTACGTGTTCAGATGCAGATACACTATGTGATACAGCATTTGGTTAAATTATTGAGTCCACCTCAATAATTATCCACATTTTCCTTAATTAATTTGTTAATTCCCCCACTAATTTAATAATTAACTAATTAAACATATAATTAAGCAGCAACAACAACAACCCATTATAATCCTACTTAGTGGGGTCTGGGGAGGGTAGTGTGTACGCAGACCTTACCCCTACCCTAAGGTAGAGAGGTTATTTCCAAATAGACCCCCGGCATCCTTCCCTCCAAAAACTTCCCACCTTGCTCTTGGGGAGACTCGAACTCACAACCTCTTGATTGGAAGTGGGGGTTGCTTACCATCAGAGCAACCCCTCTTGTCTTTACCCACATAATTAAGCATTATCTTAAATTACTTAAAAATACTACTTACTTTTAACACACTTTATACATCTTACTATCATGGTCATGGGGTACCTTATATAGCGCTAGTTAATAAATACGGGTTATTGTAGCTTGAACTGTATTTTATCTCAAAATGTCAAACTTCGACGAAATTTATTTTCTTCAATTTTCTTACCCTTTCATCTTCACGAATTTACTCATCACTTGTTTGAAGAAGCATAATGCTTATGTCACGCCCCAAAAACTGAGGAGCGCGGCCGACGTTCAACCAAATAAACCCGACTGAGCAAGCCTGTAAGGTTTCATTCTATCCAAACTAATTCATGAATAAAGTGGAGATGAACTCCATTAATCATACTTTGTAAATATTTCATTAACAACTTACATTTTGTTTCCATTAGCTGTTTCAACCATAATATCCAAAATATGACAATTTTTATATATATGAAGAAACATATATTTGCCAAATACCAATATTTCTAATATCAAACACCACCCACAACATGCCTACGGTGCCTCAAAGTAATATAGAAATGCTGGCAACAAGGCTCCGGCTATATCTCAAAATACAAAGTACATGATAACAAAATGATACAGGACCCCGAAATGAAGTGGGGATCACCAAGTTATCTGAAAGGAGTCTACCGCTATCACTGATCACTGCCGCCTACTATGGAACCACCTGCATCCATTAAAGATGCAGCGCCCTCGGCAAAAGGGATGTTAGTACTATCGAATAGTACTTAGTATGTAAATCTAAAAATTATCTTTCAAAATAGAATAACCATACAAGAAAAGTAAATCCATAGAAACAACAAGTCACAATCAATAATATCCAAATGCCCAATTCAAACATAACAATTTTCAACATACAAAAGTAATACATATTTTTACACCAATCTTAATAGAACGAACAATGAAACAATAAGAAATCAAGAAGGGAGGCCGTCATGATATACAATAAGAGATTCAACACATATCAAAACATCAGGCAAGGATCACATAATTTTCGGATAAGTTCCCATCTTATATAGGTTTGATAATTTTAGCACCATGTGCCACAATCCACAATATTACCATGTTCTTACACGGAGTCCGATCTTGACCCAATCGGCAAAGTCATCTCTTTTGAAAACATCATCCATTCAATCGTTCATCTTGATTCATATTTCTTTTCAATCTTTCATTACATGGAACATGTAACCTCATATATGACATCGTTCTTGGCCTTTGGCTACATTTCACAATTTCGTTCCATTTTTACACGTTCAATAACATCATTTTAGCAACAATAAGGCCTATCATGTAAGGCATGTTCATACGTAAGGGAAAAGCTCAGGAATTCTAAACATACACAGACTTCACATATGAATTGGCACAAAAACCTTTTCTTGATATGAGTTTTTAACCTTCCTCACACATATTCTACACTGTCAAGCATACTTACATATGAAGATCAGACATGACAAGCAGTTAGACAATCATGGAATATGAATCTATCAACACAGCACAATAGGGAAAATGATTCTAGCATGATTCATTTAGGGAGTTACACCAATTTCATAGATACCAGGGGTTCGATTCTAAAAAGAAGGGAGTTTAGTCATACATACCTCAATATAGCTTTTAGGCAAATTCTACCTTTTGAAATCATCTTAAAACAGTAGAGTCAAGGCTCGTTTCGTAACCTATTTCATATATTTTCTCATTTCATAGGCCCCAGTAGGCACAATTATAGGCGTTATCCACACTCTATTTTCCCATTTCATTTTCAAACATCTTTATAGTTTATCATCAACTAGACACAATCAATCAATATATTTAGTAAACATACGAGCAATTAGGAGTATTAATCATATTGAGTTTTACTCACGTAGTTGGTATACCAATTTTCATTTAAAATACAACTCAAAGCCATACCATTCTTAATAAGCAACCCATACTTTAATCATCTATCGTTCAATATCTGGCTCGTTCGGCATAGTCAAGTTTATGATTTTATAGGGGATAACCAGAAATGTAGAAATTAGGGTTTGGACCGATCATACTTAAACTTACGGAAACATTATGGAATTCAATTCCGAGAGATAAAGTTTAGCCCACATACCTGGTTGAGCTTTCCTTTAAGTTACTACAACATTCCGGAAATCCTAGCAATCCCAATCTATTTTGAGATATAACAAAATTGAACACAAATTAGGAAGATAACCATAGTCTTAGCTCGTTGGAGCATTCCATCAAAAACTAGGTGTGCATTAAGTCTTTAAGGTCCTTTTATAGAGGATTTCATCAACCTTCAACCCATCCTTAAACATTTTTAGCTCAACAATGTTCCTACACCCATTGATAACACATGCAAGCAAGATAACAACTCTAATACCCACAAAATTTCTTTATAATTACTCATCTTTAGCTAAAATTCAAAATTAAGGGTTAGGGTGTAGAATCTTACCTCAAGGATGAAGATCTAGTGTGTTTTCCTTATTAATCTTCAAAGATTTGTGTAAGAATTGAAGAATGATTTGATGGAGATCACTTTCTCACTCTAGGTCTCCCTCTCTCACTCTATAACATCAGATTTTTGCTAAAACAAATGAACCATTGCGTGTATTTAATGAAGTTGGGTCGGGTTATAAAGATTGAAGAATGGATAGTCCAAGATTCCAGACTGGACTACAGGCTTGGCGTCACCATCTTAAAGCTTGGTCTAGCCTGGCTTTATCAAGGCCTCGCCAGCTTAAAGCCTGGTTTAGCCTGGCTTTATCCAGGCCTCGCCAGCTTAAATCCTGGTCTAGCCTGGCTTTATTCAGACCTTGCCAGCTTAAAGCCTAGTCCAGCCTGGCTAAAGCCTGGTCTAGCCGTGACAAAAAATTTCAACTCCCTAACGCATTGTTCAACCCAAAATTCGGAAAGTACAATGTATTAGCCTACCTTGATACCACAAAACCTTAATTTACATAGTGAAGTTTTCTGGGGCCTTACAACTTATAATCTCCAAATAATCTTATTCCCGAACTCACGATGATTAACTTAGGACAAAACTTTAACGTACAAAAATACAGGATGTAACATATCATTTCCGAGCTTGTATCAATTTACTTATGGCGTACTTCCACATACGAAAGCATGGGGTGTAACATTTTTACTATATTTTTTCTCTTGATTTGTTATGACCGGATTTCTAACTTTGGTTTTTGCTTCGCATGTCAACTTCTTACTTCCGAGTGCCTTCAGAATTTGATCCTTAATAAAGAAAAGCTTACATCCAAGTGGGATCAACTGTTGGTTAAGAGGGACCAAGTTGCTTCTTGCCTTCCGGTACTGGAAGCACAAGCTGCTAAAGCCGGTGAGTTGAAGGCTCGGTTGCGGCAGAGCGAGAAAGAAGTGATGGTCCTCATCCAAGAAGTTTCCCAGTTAAATGTATAGTTTCAAAAAGCCAAGGCTTAATGGTCTGAGGTCCAAAATGTTTTAGTTGCTACTACCGAGCGTGAGGCTACCTCCACTGAGAAATTGAATAACTTAGAGGCAGCCTTGAACTCCAAAGTTGAAGGGGTTGTTGCTATTGAGGAGAAGCGTGCCCAAATGAAGGATAAGTATAAGAGGATCATGGAGCACAATAAGGTTCTTATAACAATTATCTGTGACCTTGATCTCATACTTAGGTCCATGAGATTCGATTGAATGGCCTTTTGATCGAGGTTGATTGACTTAAATTATAACTCTAGTGCCGAGCGGATTCCTTAATTATTGAGAGACACATTCTATGTATATCATAAGGAGAAAAACTTTCAAAGAGGCCAAAGCATGCGTCATTGATTTTGATGTCGGAATCATCAAGGCCCGATAGTTGGATTCAACCTCGCGAAGGCGCCTCATAGATCAGCCCGATACAAATGACTCTTCTTGTTTCGGTTTTGAGTTCTCAAGAAATGAGTAGAAACTTGAAGAGGATAATGATGAAAGCTAAGGTCTCGAGCCGATGGCAGATCTGCCTACTTCTACTGGGGGCACAAATGCTTCTCTTCCCCCGAGTTTTGGGTTGCAGTAGTTTAGTTTTTTGTTTTCTTCTCATACTTTTGTACTTGTGCTACTTGGCATGTTCGATATATAAAAGTGCTTTTTGGTTAAACATTGCGCAAGTTTACTTTTTTTCGTCGAATTACGCAACGCTTCGGGTGCATTTTCCCCCGATAGAATTTGGGTCCAGGGCATAAACTCTTCCAGAACCAATCCTTTACTGTGAGGTTTCATAAGAGAGGGGCCTCTTATGGTTACGATATTCTTGAACAGGCCATCTCCAGTCAATTTCGGCACAAGCATTTGAAGTACTTGATTAACTATTAAATGATAAAATTAATTTATCATTTGGACACGAAATTTGATAAAAATAAAAGGACTTTATGTAATCCCTTCTATATTCAAAAAGTACATAAGCATTCATTTTGCTAAAAATGAAATCGCCATTTCTTATGGCTAATTTGTATAACTTATTTCTATGGGGCTGGCTGCGGAGTCCCTGATCCCGATGAGACATTTTTGTTCCTGAATTTCGTATCCCAATTTCTCCTGAGGGTGTAATTAATACTACTCCGAGCCCAGACCCTTTCACGTTGAAAGCTCCATCCTCGAACAAGGCTGAAACTCCTGATGTCATTTTTGACACCATCACCACTTCTTTGGTGGCCAAAGGCAACAGCCCAGGAGTAAAATCAGCTACAAAGTCGGCCAAAACTTGTAATTTGATCGCAGTACTGGGTTTCTACTCAATGTCGAATTCACTCATTTCAACTTCCCACTTGGCCAGCCAACTCGACAATTCAGGTTTGAGAAGGATATTTCGTAGGGGAAAAATTTTCACCATGGCTATTGGATGGCATTGAAAAGAAGACCTAAGCTTTCGAGCGGTGACTACGAGAGCTAAGGAAATGCCTAGACGACATTTTCTTCCTAGGCTGCAGTAAGTAGATCGAGAGGTCGTTCTGCCCCTTGTCCCCGAATATGGGAAATATTTTTTCATAAAATCTTGCTCCCATCTGACCTAGTTGCCGAGCAATCCTAGTTCGCAACAGAGGATAAGACAGCAAGCGAGGCGCGAAGCGCATGCAGAACGGGCACGGAGAAAAAAAAGTGTGGAGGAGAAGCAGTCGAGCTCATTCCGTTCGCTTCCTAGTCCCAAAGAAGTGCAGTATTTCTTGACCAAATAAAGGATTTGGGGCTTCTTGCTACGCTACAACACTATAAGAGAATACCTCGCTCCTATCGCCTCTTGGCTTTGCTTTCTCATAATTTATTTGACTGGAAGGAAGGTTATACGACATTTGATTGCCGATTGACTACTTTCAATAAAAGAAGAACCCACGCCCAGGGCTAGTGCTAGTGCATAGTCAGAGTCTCCCCTGCGTGTCTAAAATCCACTCCTTCCAGTTGAGTGCCTTGCGACGCCTTCAACAATGAGAGAAGTCGATACCGAAGAGAATAACTCAAGGGAATTGCCTACTCCATCAACTCAATTTTGTTGGGTAAGTGAGGATGCCAGTCATCATAGTCTGAACTTTAAATCTTTTGTAGGCTCATCTCGTCGATTGGAATTCTAATCCTGATCATTCATAGATAGTCGCCGCTTTTAGTCATAGGCCAAAAGGACCTTAGCTAAATATGGAGAGTTTGGGCCCTCTTCCCATTACTAATGGAATAATGAACGGATAGACTCCGTAGCACTGGGATTAATAAGGGGAAACAAAGAGATTGAGTAGTTGGTGTGTCACGACCCAAAATCCATTAAAGGTCGTGATGGCGCCGTACACCACTGTCAGGCAAGCCAACAATAAATAATTAGTTAACCCTCATTTTAATATTTCTAAAATCATAAATTTCCTTCGATTAAACTGGTAAAATATGTGCTTTACAGAATAATACTAATGTTTTCCAATTTAAATATTAAGTATCCCACAATCATCCCAGAACCCGATTTCACCAGTGCATGAGCATTTACTTGGGAATAAAATGAAATACAATAACTATCCAAAATACAAATTTGGATAGAAAAGAAAATACAAATACTCTGAAGGAGACTCTGTTGGTTGCGGGTCATGCACAAGATGCAGCTCGCCTAAGTCCCCGTGTCAACCACGCCGCTGCGCCACAAGGCCACTAAATGCATATATGCCTGTATAACAAAATGTACAACAATGTAGTATGAGTACGAAAACAACGCGTACCTAGTAAGTATCCAGTCTAACCTCGAAGAAGTAGTGAGGAGAGGCCGACTCCGACACTTACTAGTGGTCCAACAATATAATAATATGAAATTCTAGTTAAGCATGATTTATAGAGATAACAACAAAATTCAGAACAAGAAATAGCTAAACAATTCTTTCATCAATATTAAAGAACCCCAAAACACTTCCTTCATTTAAAAACATTTTATCTCTCAAATAATGAATTTATACAAGTAATGGAAAGGGGTTTCCAGTTCTATTATCACACATAAATTCCACCGAGGACGTTCAACCCGATCCAATATAAATATAAATTGTGCACTGCTGAGGGCGAACGACGCGAATCATAGATGCATCTATTACCCCTCTCGCAAATCATCCATGTGACGCTATCAAATGTAAATTTAAGGAATTACCCCGCTCTCGAATATACCTGCGACGCGGTCACATATAAGTTTAAGGAGTTACCCCGCTCACGAATCATATCTGCGATGCGGTCAAATATCAATTTAACATTAAAATCATATCTCTCTCTTGATTCTTTTCAAAATTAGGGAAATTCAGCTTAATACTTTTTAAGGAAATTACCCCACTTGCGAAACATACATGCGACGCGGTTACACATAGATTACTTAAGCTATTACAATATTCCTCAATTCTTTTCGAAATTTCAAATTTCAAATTTCAAATGAAACCTTTTAAATCTTGAATTTTTCAAATTTCAATTCTTTCAAGAAAATTATTACCCAACCTCAATCTTGCTTCTTCTCAAGGCAAACAATAAATATAAATAGACAACAATATCAACAAGGCATGATGTAAAACCTACACTACACAGATATAGGCATATCTAGTTGCTATGTACCTACTATCGTCACCTTGTGCGTACGTAGCCCCAAAAAATAGAAGCACATATTATTTTACTTCACCTATGTGGTTAATTCCCTCTTACAAGGTTAGAAAGGAGACTTACCTCACTCTGAAGTTCCGTAACCGTCTCACAATCCCTTTCGACACTCAAACAGATACCTAACGCTCCATAACTAGCAAATAAACGTGCAAACCAATGAAAATATACTCTACTACTCATAAAAATTCAATTTACAACCTTTTCCATATCCGCTAGGAAAGTCGATAAAATCACCCTCAGGCCCACGTACCCAGGTTTCGAAATTTTTAGAGATAAATATTGTCCATAACATTACGAACTCAAATATATATTTTATGCTCAATTTCATACCCAAATTTGTGGTCAAAATCCAAAAATACGAAATTCTAGGTTTTTCTTATAAATTCCAATTTTCTACTAATTTTCATATTAAAATCCTCCTACAAACCATGCATTTAATTTACAAGGGGTGGGATTAACTTACCTTTACATAAATGATGAAGAACCCCCACTTGAAGCTCTCCAAAAATCGCCAAACTAAGAGAAAATGGAAGAAAATGGGCCAAATCCCCGTTTTAAAGAAGCTTTACTGCCCAGCGATCCTCGTACCTGCGGTCACTTGACTGCTTCTGCTGTTCCGCACGTGCGGCAAATGATCCGCTTATGCGGTCCTCCTCTAGACCCCTCAACTCCGCATCTGCGAACCCCATCCACTTCTGCACCTTCGCTTCTGCGGCTGCACGCGCGTAGGTGTGGTCCTGCTTCTACGGAACTCGACCGCATCTGTGGTCCCAGCCTTCTCCAGCCTAAGTCACTTCTGCGACCCTCATGGACGCTTCTGCATCTCCGCACCTGTGGCCCTAACCTCGTAGGTGCGGTTACACCAGAAGACAGTAGTCTCAGCACCTACATAAGGCCAAATTCAATCCGTTAACCATTCAGAATCCACCCAAGGCCCCCGAGACCCCATCCAAACACACCAACCACTTCCAAAACTTAATGCGGACCTGCTCGAGGCCTCAAATCACATCAAACGATGCTAAAACCATGAGTAGCACTCCAATTCAAGCTTAATGAACTTTAGAACTTCAAACTTCTATATTCGATGCCGAAACCTATCAAATCACATTCGATTGACCTCAAATTTTACAGACAAGTCATATTTGACATTACGGATCTACTCCAACTTTTGGAATCCGATTCCGACCTCGATATCGAAGAGTCCACTTCCGGTCAAGCTTCTCAAAAATCTTCAAATTTTTAACTTTTACCAAATGACTCTCAAATGACCTACGGACCTCCAAATCCACTTCCGGATGTGCTCCCAATACTAGAACCACCATACAGATCTATTCTCATACTCAGAATCCCAAATGGACATCGATAACATTGAAATTCACTTCAACCCAAATTTATAAAATTCTTTTAAAATTTTATCTTCCACAATAGGCGCCGAAACGCTCCCGGATCACCTTAAACTCGATCCGAACATACGCCCAAGTCCTAAATCATCATACGACCATGTTGGAACCTTCAAATCCTGATTTCTAGGTTGTTTAGTCAAAAATCCAATCTTAGTCATTCTTCCAACTTAAGTCTTTCGAAATGAGGATTTTCTTTCCAAATCAACTCCGATCTTCCAGAAATTCAATTTCGACCATGCGTACAAGTCATAATACTTGAAGTGAAGCTGCTCACGGCCTCAAATCACCGAACGATGCTCTAGAACTCAAAACGACCTGTCAGGTCATTACATTCTCTCCCACTTAAACATACTTTCTTCCTCGAATGTGCTAAGAACTAAGCTAGAGTCATCTGAAATCACTGGTTAGCACCTCGTGCACCCACCCGTACCCATACAAGATAGTACAAGAATTTCACCATAACTTCTGAACCACTAATAGAATAAACACTTCATCATATATAAACCTTTCACTTAACTCATTTTAGGAGGACCATTGCAACACGCAACTGGATTCCCATAACTGCTGAAAAATACAACCTCGAGTTGTGATCTAAACCACCATAACCCTTTCGGGATCCATATATACATAACATGCCATAATACTTGAATGCCTCTACATAAAATCAATTACGGTAGCTGTCAAGCCCCGCACGTACCGCCACCAACCATAGGTATAACTTAACACGCTGAAGGAGCTGATCATTGCTACCATCATGCCAATTCAACCATTTCTAACTGATCCGACTTGTTTTCATTTACTCTGGACTTGCCTTAAGAATAATAATAGCTCCATTAAAAACCTTACGAACCCAAATTCGCACTCATACTGAGTGGCCTTGTATCACGAGACCATTCTATCTCAAATCCCACGAACCATCTCATACCCTCCTTGTGCGCATATTCGCATCCTCAATTGATACACCCATTCTAATAATTACTCTATGAATTGAAAGTCATTATTTCTCATTCCTCCGAAAGATACACTGCAAGTCGAAGATATCATAGAACACTCAGAGCCCCCTTTTCATAATCTGCTGAAAAAGCTCGATTCTTAACCATACCGCAAGCTTGAAATACTTAGGCACCACATTCTTAAATTTGAAATTCACTAGGACCGTTATTGAGAGTCACCCACTCTAGCTTGGTCCCGAATGTAATCAACTCCAAGGCTCTTCTAGCACATGAACACCCTCTCAAAGAAGCACTAGGCTGAATCATTTTTCTTGTAAATCGCCTCCACACAAAGCATAAATGTAGAGTCTTCCCAAAGCTTGAACACAATTGATAATGCCAATTACAGAACACATTCCTCAAATTACCACTGATGTTTTCTTTCCTTATTCGTAATAACCTGCTAATATGCCGATAACCAGAAATCTTATAAGTAGGTAACCATACAATCCAATCGTATGTGGCGGTACTCTCCCACTAAGCTCGAAGCTACCTTTGCATAACCTAGAACCTATCAGGACTCTTCCTCTATCGTTGACATGATCTTGCACAATCAACCCGCCGTATAACACCCATTGTTTCAAATTAAGTCCGTAGACCCAGTCACTCTCCACCATAAATCCCAAATCGCTCTAAACTTTTCTCAAGGCGTGTAGTCTCTTACTACAGAACCTATATTTCACTCTGCCACTCTCCCACTTTGGTCAAACTTATTCCTTTAAGTGACTACTCGACTCTTGTTTCTCACACATGGCCATCTAGAAGTTTAACCACCGCAAGGCACCTCTCACATGTCCTTCCTCATCCTTCGCTACCGAGTTGTTGCCTTAAGTCAAAATCCATATCTATAGCACTTGAACCAAGAGATCGCTACCAAATTTAAATCCCTTCGAAGATCATCTTTTTCGTGCCATCAACCCTAGAACACCGATTCAATCCTGAGCCAACACATACCACAATCTTTGATAGCCACTTCCCCCGCACAATTTCACCATACACGGCCACGAAGGATAATTGATGAAGAACATAACATCGGCAAACTTAATGCACTCGATCAAGGGTGACGACACCACATTAGTGATGAAAGTTCCACTATGCTTGAAAATACCAAGTATCGTTCTCCACCAACCCAAACCTAAATATTTATAGTCCGATTACCTTTTCCTCCACCGGAAATAAAATACCAAATCTTTGAATCATGCACTGAGAAATCCTCCTCTCGAGTAATTCACTGCCCCGACACATAGGCAAGCATCTTACCATCACCTCAATACTATTCGATGACAACTCATGAGCATCATGGCAACCTCTGCTTAGTCTCAAAGCCCTCTAAAGTACAACTACTGAGCTAAAATGACAGAAGATTTTTCCGGGCGACGACATTAGCCCAATCAAATATGCAGGAGAAACATCTTGCACCCCGTGTATAGTACCATTGCAATTCCATAATTCCTGATTTATAATAAGTGCTTCATGTCGCATAAGATTGAGTAGTAATGAAACAAAGACATAAGCCTCAAAGGAATCAAACCGCATGATGAGGTATCAAGACGGAAAGTGCTCCTAATAGCCCTGTAGCCTCTTGAAGATAAGTACAGACATCTCTGTATCGATCCGCAAGACTCTACTAGACTTGCTCATGACTTGTGAGACCTAAGTGAACCTAGTGCTTTGATACCATGTTGTCCCGACCCAAAATCCATTAAAAGCAGTGATGGCGCCGGACACCACCGTCAGGAAAGCCAACAATAAATAATTATTTAATCCTCATTTTAATATTTCTCAAATCATAAATTTCCTTCGATTAAACTGGTAAAAGATGAGCTTTACAGAATAATAATAACGTTCTCCAATTTCATTCAATATTAAGTATCTCGTAATCATCCCAAAACCCGGTGTCGCTATTGATACCCAAATTTTCCCTCATATATTTTTAAGCATGCATACATACTTTCAAAATATTGTGCATGCATTTACAAATATGCACAAGTGTGTTTACAATTTATTCTATAATTTTTAAAGGCCTTAAATCAATTTATTTCTGCATTTTAATTATATAAATATTCAATAATTATCCCTCATATTACTTTACAATTATTTATTCATCTAAATTAATCATTTATACTCATATAAGTGTTCAAATATTTTTAGATTTTCTACAATTATAGTTGCATTTTAAGACGATTATTGCACATTTTTCAATAATAGTCCATCCACATGCATAATTATATTACCTATATAGAAAATAACGTTTTATATTTTTATAATATAAAGTAATTATTTTAAATCACCGTCATGCATAAAAAATATTTTTATCATTTAATTATCTATTTTTAAAATTATTTTATTAATAAATTGGGTATTTAACAAATAGCCCCTTAATTGTATCCGAAATCGGACCCTCCCAGCCCAATTTAAATTAACCTAAGCCCAAATATCCCTAGCCCAAAACTAAACGACCTCTACCCGACCCAAATCCCTTCTAATTGTTGCCGTTGATCTCTGAGATCAACGGTCCACAATCACCCTTTCCTTTTTTAATCCAAACGACCCGGTAACTCTAGTCATTGTACACCCTTCCGCCCTTGAATTCCTCATCTTCTCTCTTCTCTTTGAGACCACCTAAACCCTAGATGCACCATCACCCCTAAACCTCCCAAATCCCTTCGATCCCTGACCTAATATGGAGTTATTTGGGGGTTTGCTACCCTATCTAACCTATTACTTCTGCTGGATGTTTGATTCTCATTGTTTTCTGAGGGAACTTCAAAGAGTTTCGACTCAAAGTCGAACTAGGATTTTTGTTTCCTTATGAACACTGCCTTGTGTTCATCAACATTTGTGAGTCTCGTTGGTTTTGTAGCTGTGGTTAGATTTTTTCCTTTATCCCGCCCTTTTCTCAAAAACCATCATCTTTTCAACGTGAATTTTTTCAAATCTGGAGTGATTTTGAGTTTATCCAATAGTTTTCGTTTAAAATATCTTGTTCTTTATATTGTTAATCAATTTTAGTATCCCTCTAGATTAGGGTTGTGCTTCTTTGTTATTCGCCGTTCAAATCTCTTTGGATCAAAAAAGATTTTGAGTTCCTATAGCATTTTTCTTTAAAGATCTTCTGTTTTCCTTGCTGTTAATTGATCCTAATGTTCTCTAAATAACTAGGGTTTCACTTCGTTTGTTTCTGTGAAACTTTTCTAAAAATTCCTATGTGTTTGATCATCTTTTTCTACTGATTCTTTCATGACTGAGTTCCAGTTTTTAGTTTGATTGATTATTTCATTACTCGCCTCAATAGTTTCCCGTTATTTTGAGTGATTGACACCTAAATTGCCTAGGGTTTGAAATTTGCTTTTGTTTAATGAAGTGATTATTTCCTGTAATTTTATTTACTTTCCTTATTTTGGGACTCCTAATTGGTACTACTTGTCGTAATTGTTCCTGCTAAGCTTAATTCGTAGGTTGATTCAGTTACCAACTCCAGATTGGTCACTAATTTACTTGTATTACCTTATTTGTGTGACTAATTGCTTGTTACTTGCCGGATTTTAGTGTTCTGGCTCTAATTGGCTATCGGACTTACCACTTACCTTATTTAGACCTCAATTCTGAGTTATTTTGGATACAATCCCATGATTTTACCTATTGGTTGGCCCTGTCATGCCTGATTGATCGAATGATAGTTTTCTTTGCCTTATTTGCAAACCTTTAAACTGCTTTACCTTATTCACTCTACTTTACTCAATGCAATATAAGCCTCGCTCTTTTCTTTAACACATATGCACACAGACATAGAAAGACACACAAAGTTCTTGCTCTCTTCCTCTATCATAATCTTCTACTCTTTGTTTGTTGCACTGTCTAGACAGCCGGAAGCCAAGGCTAGACCTTTGGACCTTGTTTGCTTCACTCTTCTATTGCTATCTCTTAACTGGTATGCCTCCACTACTGCTATTCAATTAAACCCGTGTTTCCTTATAATCAACATGTCTTTTCTTCTGTTTTACTAAACTTATATATTCCTAATCAGCATGTTTACTGCTATTCAATTAAACCTATATGTTTCCTTGTAATCATCATGTCTACTTCTATTTAACCTATGTGTTTCATTGTAATCAGCCTACTTATGTTTAATCAAACCTATGTGTTTCCTACTTTCAGCATGTTTACATGTTTGCTTATATGTAAATTAGATGCATGTCTACTTGTTTTTCAATGGGCCAATGTTTCCTGCCCCATTTTAAGTGTTTACCCCCTAACAGACAAATAATCTCCATGCTCCCAATCCCTGTTACCCCTTTGTATATGACTATCTGATTGGTAATCTAACCCCATCATGCCATTTCTTTGTTTAATACCTGTCTATATACCCACCTAGTAACAACTAGTAAACTAAGTTGAAACTTTGCTTGAAGTGATCCTGTTTCTGTCTAATGTTGATTGCTGGAATCTTTTCTAAGTGTTGAATGACTCTGTTTGCTCCTTACCTAATCCAAAACTATTTTCTTAAAACTATCTTTCCTATTTTAAACTCCTATTCTTAGAACACCTAGGGTCCTACCCCTCTAGTGTGAGCATTGCCTAGGAGTCCATGAGACTCCTCCGAACTTTGATACACTGGGGCTGGCTCTCCAAAACTTGCTCACAAAAGGTTTCTTTAAAAGTTTTCTGGTGTGAGCATTGTCCGGGGTCCCTGAGGCCCTTGGGAACTTTGACACACCAGGATACCATCGGGTGCACTATGAGAATATTGGCATGTTCATACTTGGTTGAAGGCCTGATTTTTCCAGGTTTGCTTTTTGGGCCTATCCAGGCTCCGTCTAGTTTAGCAGTATCATTTCTGTAATTCATTCATCTTTGGTCTGTAACATTAATTCTTGTAAAATAGATATTGGGGATATTAGTAAAATGGGAGGGACTTTATATATATTTTGTGGGGAAATCTGGTAGAAATCCTCCTCTTAGAAACCACGCCTATAGGTTATTGTATGCATTAGAACATATGCTTATATATTCATCATGTTATTTTCTCTGAATTTTTATTTATGCATGTTCACATCCGCGCTAGAAATCCTGTCTCTAGGTTGTTGCTAACTTAGCCTCAACAATCATGTTCATGAATTCTTTTATGTGCATTAGAAACCATGTTCTAGGATTTTTATTGCACTCACCTTGATATCATACCAGCAATCAAACCGTATGAAAAATTAGGTTCTTCAGTAGCAATCATGCTTATAGAAAATAAGTATAAAAGCAATCCCAACATCTAGATATCAAACTTATATTAAAAATTAGTTCTGCAATATTTGTGATTATTTTCCGCACCTAGACAGCATGCCTATAGGACCTAATGAACCAAATTGCCTGCTTAAAATCGTTTACTGGTTTATTGCAGTACTGATTAACGATTAGATATCATGTTCATAGGACATCTCTGATCCAC
The DNA here is from genome assembly GCA_026770625.1 of Nicotiana glauca. NCBI lineage: Eukaryota > Viridiplantae > Streptophyta > Magnoliopsida > Solanales > Solanaceae > Nicotiana > Nicotiana glauca. Next base: position 227,332 of record MU769512.1, read on the forward strand.
GCCTAGGTAAGCCTGTAGGACGATTAAAATCTTGAAATTATAAAATTATGCTTTTGTTTAACTGTTTGTAAATTGCCCAAATTTAACTAGTCCCAAAATTAGTAGGCAAACTAATTAAGTACCTTCTGCCTCACTTTAATAAAAATGCTGCATATGTTTTGCTTTGTTCTCACCTAGATATCATGCTATGGGACTTTTAAAGTGTCTGAAATACTGTTATTTGAGATGTGCAATTGCTTGCTTATTTGTGGAGGTAAATGTGAGCCTTTAATTTTTTCTTTATCTAACAGTCCTATTTGTTTTGCTTATCGCTTAGATTTTCTCCTTTTAAATACTATAGGAGAGTCTAGATCCACCTTGACTAGAAGTTCTAAACACCTCCAGGACCTTAAGTAAGGGACGGGTAATGCACGCATAGAGTACATTTAATTAGAATCACTTCTATAACTATTATGGGGAGAGTAATTGGGTAGTAAAAGATATGATGACCTGTGCGCAAATTTGTAGCACCCTAACTTGGGGATGATTACTAAATATTGCACATAAGTGATCCTATAGGCTAAAAAAAACCTATGACCCCTTTTACCCCTTGTTTTAAACATAATACCTATTTGTCTAAATTGCTTTGTTTGCTTATAAGACTAATTCACCTAATTCGAATTTGGCTGGGACCCACCATTATGGACCTCGAGGGGTGCCTAACACCTTCCCCTCAAGGTTATTTCAAGCCCTTATCCAATCTATGATAATGCAAATCGGTTTATGAGTCATTTGCTTTAGGTGCCCTAACGCACCTTAAATATGTTAGGTGGCTACTCTTCAAATCCATACCCAATTCCCAAAAGGAAAATAAGTTGTTCCCAAGAATGTCGAAACCTGGAATCCGTGAGGAAAAAGAGGCTGCGACAGTCACCAGTGCATGAACATTTAATAGGGAACAAAATGAAATACAATAACTGTCCAGAATACAAATTTGGATAGAAAAGAAAATACAAATTCTCTAAAGGAGACTCTGCTAGCTGCGGGTCATGCACAAGATGCAACTCGTCTAAGTCCCTCTCTCAACCACGCCGCTGCACCCACAAGGCCACAAAATGCATATATGCCTCTATAACAAAATATACAGCAAGTTTAGTATGAGTACAAAAACAATACGTACGTAGAAAGTGTCCAGTCTAACGTCGAAGAAGTAGTGATGAGTGGCCGACTTTGACACTTACTAGTGGTCCTACAATATGATAATATGAAATCATAGTTAAGCATGATTTACATAGATAATAACAAAACTCAGAACAAGAAACAGTTGAACAAAATAATAACAAAACTCAGAACAAGAAATAGATGAACAATTCTTTCATCAATATTAAATAACCACAAATCACTTCCTTCATTTAAAAACATTTGAAATATCAAATAACAAATTTATACATGGAAAGGGGTTTCCAGTTTTATTATCACACATAAATTCCACCGAAGACGTTCGTCCCGATCCAACATAAATATAAATCTTGCACTGGCGAGGGTCAAACGGCACAAACCATAGATGCATCTATTAATTCACTCGCAAATCATACATGCGACGATGTCAAATATAAATTTTAAGGAATTACCCTGCTCGCAAATCATACATGCGACGTGGTCAAATATAAGTTTAAGGAGTTACCCCGCTCAAGAATCATACCTGCGATGCGGTCAAATATAAATTCAACATTTAAATCATATCTCTCTCTTGATTCTTTTCAAAATAAGGGAAATTCAGCTTAAAGATTTTTAAGGAAATTACCCCACTCACGAAACATACATGTGACGCGGTTAGACATAGATTTCTTAAGCTATTACAATATTCCTCAATTCTTTTCAAAATTTCGAAGTTCAAATGAAACCTTTTAACTATTAAATTCTTCAAATTTCAATTATTTCAAGAAAATTATTACCCAACCTCAATCTTGCTTCTTCTCAAGGCAAACAATAAATATAAATCGACAACAATATCAACAAGGCATGATGTAAAACCTAGACTACTCAGACATAGGCATAGCTAGTAGCTACTTACGTACTATCGTCACCTCGTGCGTACGTAGCCACCAAAAATAGAAGCACATATTATTTTATTTCACCTATGGGATTAATTCCCTCTTACAAGGTTTGATAGGAGACATACTTTGCTCCGAAGTTCCATAACCGGCTCCCAATCCCTTACACGACTCAAACCGATGGCAAACACTCCAAAATTAGCCAATAAACGTGCAAACCAATGAAAATATACTCTAATACTCAGAACAATTCAATTTACAACCTTTTCCATCTCCGCTCGAAAAGTGGATAAAATCACCCTCGAGCCCACGTACCCAGGTTCCAAAATTTTTGGAAGATAAATATTATCCATAATATTACGAACTCAAATATATAGTTTATTCTCAATTTCATGCCTAAATTCGTGGTCAAAATCCAAAAATACCAAAAATTCTAGGTTTTTCTTCAAAATCCCAAATTTCTACAAATTTTCATGTTAAAATCCTCCTACAAACCATGTATTTAACTTACAAGAGGTTGGATTAACTTAACTTGACATAAATGATGAAGAACCCCCACTTGAAGCTCTCCACAAATCGCGCAACCAAGAGAAATGGAAGAAAATGGGACAAATCCCCGTTTTAAAGAAACCTCACTACCCAACGATTGTTCCGCAAGTGCGGCAAATGATTCGCATCTGCGGGCCCCATACTCTTTTGCGCCTTTGCTTTTGTGGCTCCATGCGTGCAGGTGGGGTCCCGCTTCTGCAAAACTCGACCGCATATGCAGTCCCAGCCTTCTCCAGCCTAAGTCGCTTCTGTGATCCTCATGGCCACTTCTGCATCTCCGCACCTATGGCCCTAACCTTGCAGGTGCGGTTGCACTAGAAGACAGCAGCCTCAGCACCTCCATAAAGCCAAATTCAATCCGTTAACTATTCGAAATCCACCCGAGGCCCCTGGGACCCTGTCCAATCACACCAACCAGTACCAAAACTTAATGCGGACCTTCTCGAGGCCTCAAATCACATCAAACAATGCTAAAACCATGAGTAGCACTCCAATTCAATCTTAATGAACTTTAGAACTTCAAACTTCTACATTCGATGCCGAAACATATTAAATCACATTTGATTGACCTTAAATTTTATACACAAGTCATATTTGACATTATGAACCTAATACAACTTTCGGAATCCGATTCCGACCCTGATATCGAAGAGTCCACCTCCGATCAAACTTCTTAAAAATTCTCAAATTTCTAACTTTTGCCAAATGACTCCCAATTGACCTATAGACCTCCATATCCACTTCTGGATGCGCTCCCAATACCAGAACCACCATATGGAGCTATTCTCAGACTTGTAATGCCAAGATTACATTGACAACATTGAAATGCACTTCAACCCATATTTATGAAATTCTTCTAAAATGCTATCTACCATAATATGCGCCGAAATGCTCCCGGGTCACCTTAAACCCGATCCGGACATACGCCCAAGTCTTAAATCATCATATGAACCTGTTGAAGCCTTCAAATCCTGATTACGAGGTTGTTTACTCAAAAATCCAATCTTAGTCAATTCTTCCAACTTAAGGCTTTCGAAATGAGGATTTTCTTTCCAAATAAACTTTGATATTCCCGAAATTCAATTCCGACCATGCATACAATTCATAATACTTGAAGTGAAGCTGATTAAGGCCTCAAACTGCTAAACAATGCACTAGAGCTCAAAATGACCAATCGGGTCGTTGCATGGTGGGACCGAGTTGAATGTGAAATAGAATTGCTTTTGTTTAGCAACTGTCTTATAAGGACAATGCTTCCCATGTGCCTTATCAATAATTAATAAGGAAGATCGGGCTAAAGGTAATAACTTTTTGCTCACTCGGTGAAAGGCATAGTAGGTAAAAAGGCTATTGGTTGCATTTCTTCCTTTTCTCAGGTAGGTTGAAAAAGCTTCTAAGAAGAAAAGTTTTCTTTTCTCTTGAGACCTTCCACACCAGCCTAGAAGACTAAATAGCAATTCCATAACGTCTTTCCAGATCAATTGCCCCAATTCCTATCTTTTCAAAACATGTCTTTTACGGGTAGGTCAAAATCATAAACAGAGGATTTTTTACAGTGCGGTGGCACCGTCTATCCATGAGGAAGAGTTGTACATCCTTTAATAGTAGACTTGTTCCATAGTATGGCCAGTCACTCAGGAATTCCTTTTTGAATCACTAGTTGACCGTATTCCCAGAAAAAAGATACTTTTGAGAAAGGACAAGAACGACTAAAGTGGCTATACATACAAATTTGTTTACAGAGTTTTAGAAGACTCTCAGTTATTAAGGTCACTACTTAACAAAGAAATCTTGATTGGCCCTGACATACTACGGGCTTCAGCTGTTCATGCTTGAACACTTCCAGCCACGAATTTTGTCTTGCAAGTTGCTCTATAATGTTGGTTGCACTCATAGGTGAATCCATTTTTTTCTTTCCCTCATAAGCTTCTGCTACCTCCATAACACATGCCTAGGAATAAGGTCAATTTCTTTTCCGGTATGTGGCATTTTCTTTCATTGTTACAAAATGTCAGCTCGAATATTGTTTTTTTCTTCCTTCTTCACTCTACATCGTAGAGACAATAGGTTAAAATCCTTCATGTACTTTCTCGAAGAAATTTTTTAAAAACCTTGTTTCAGTTCGAAAGGAAGAAGTTTAAAAGAAAAAGAAAGTCACCTTTCCTGCCAACCTCCTAGTTTTATTCTTATACTGATCGAGTTGCACTAGGCCAACCTTGGAACTATATGCGATCACCTTTCTGATCTAACACCACAGGTGATGGCCAGGGATAATCCTCTCAATATGACAGAAAGAAGGAATCTTCCTAGGAAGAACCTAGACGGTTTCTGGAAGCATCCTTTACTTTGTTGTTAATGACTGTCTGAAATTAAGTGTAGATCTAATTAAAAAGGCCCCTTAATATAGATAGGGTGTTAGTGTTGTAGCTTTGGTATGAATACTGAATTAGAAGTGGATATAAAGGTCTTGTAGGAGGATGATAAGAGGTTTTGAAAAGAAAAGAGCAATAATCATATTCTTGTTCTATCAAGAGGGTGCTATAGCTCATTTCTTTTTTTCTTTTTATTTATTTACTAGTATTTTATTACTAGTATTTTACTTACATATATATATATATCCTTCATTAGAGAAGTCATCTCTCCTGGTATTTTTAAAGGACGAGCGTATGAAAGAAAAAGGGGAGCAACGCGGCTTCTCGCTTATCCCCATTTGAAAATGAGGAGATCTGATGTCAAGTGCAGAAATTACTGTCAAAGAGGCGGGCATAGTCCTCCCTGCAGCCTTGAAATAGACTATTTCTCGAGTCTGGGTCCACTTGGTTTAAACAAAAGAAGAGATCTTTCTAGCGATTTAGGCTGATCGTTAGACTACCTATTGAACGTCCGATGGCACCTTACTCCGACCTGAGCTATGCAACAGGCTTTCCTCAGTCGTTGACTATGGCGAGGGTACCCAATATACACAGCCCCTCTAACCCCTACTCTAGTCAGCTTTCTATCTTTTTCTCCAACCTTCGATAAGTCACATTCTTCTAGGCTCCGCTGGATGGCATGACATTTTCGTTCAAATATATATAGGTCGGAGACTAGGTAAGGGGTGAACCTTCTGTCTAATTCAATATGATGCTTTCAACTTAGTTATTAATACTTCGGAGTGGTGCATACTCTCCGGCTTGGCTATTGAATGAATATTATACTTGTCAGGTCCACAGCGTAGTGGGTAACGAGTTTCCGCACCTGTTAAAATTTTGCTAACATAATAGATAGGAGATTCTATACCTTCATTTTCTCGGACTACAATGACATTTACCACTACCTCCAAGACCGCTAAGTAAATCAGCAACTATTCACCTTCCTCTGGTTTTGGTATTAACGGAGGGCTCAATAAATACCGTTTCAAGTCTTTTAGGTCCAGTTGGCATTCTGAAGTCCATTTGAAGCTATTCTTCTTCTTCAGAAGTGAGAAGAAGTGATGGCATTTTTTCAAAGACCGGGAAATGAACCTGTTTAGAGCGTCCAGTCTTCCAGTTAACCTTTGGACTTCTTTTACATTTCTTAGCTGGTCGGGACTATCCTTGACGGCTTTAATTTTATTGGTATTGACTTCGATCCCCTTTTTTAACACCAGAAAACCCAAAAATTTACCGGAGCTGACTCCGAATGCACACTTTTCGGGGTTAAGCTTCATATTGTGCCTCCTTAGGATGTCAAAGGTTTCTTGGAGGTGTTTCAGATGGTCACATGTATTCAAATATTAACCAACATATCATCTATTTAAACTTCCATTGTTTCCCCTATTTGCTTTTCGAACATTTTATTCATGAGCCTCTAATAAGTGGCTTCGCCGCTCTTAAACTCGAAAGGCATCACATTGTAGCAATATGTGCCAAAGTTCGTTATGAATGAAGTCTTTTCCTAATCCTCCAGGTTAATTTTGATTTGGTTGTAGCCAAAATAGGTATCGAGGAACCTCATCAGCTCATGCCCGGCCATCGCATCAATCCTTTTATCAATGTTTGGCAATAGGAACGAGTCTTTTGGGCACGCCTTATTCAGATCTTTATAATCTATGCACATGCAAAATTTATTATTCTTTTTGGAACTAATACTACGTTAGCTATCCATTTGGGATAATTTACCTCCCAGATTGAACCGATATCAACTATCAAGCAAATAAGTTTCCTCTTCTTTGATAAACTTGTTTCTGACTTCGGCAATCGGGCACTTCTTTTGCCTTATCGGAGAGATTTTAGGATCCAGGCTTAACTTATGCACGACCACCTCTAGCGAAATACCTGTCATATCTGCATGCGACCACGCAAAACAATCAACATTAATTTTAAGAAATTCTATAAATTTTGACCTGAGCTTGGGGTTTAATCCTATCCCTAAGTGGACCTCACTCTCTAAGAACTTCTTGAACAATGAGACTTATTCGAGTTCTTCCGTTGTGGATTTGTTTGCATCAGTTTCTTTTGATACCTGAAATGCCTTTGTACTTGATAGGATTCTGACAGCTCTCCCCTTTGTCGATTTCGTTCGATTTGGGAGCGTGCTTCGATTCCTGTGGTTGCTATGCTGCATGTTCCTTCCCTTTACTGATGGAAACTAAGATTACGTTGATTTTTTCTTGCCACCAGCTGATCTCTTTTTATTTGTTTAATTCCATCTGGAGTTGGGAGTTTCAAAAGTTGATGGTGTGTTGATGTCGGAACCTTCATCTCGTGTAGCCATGGTCTTCCAAGAATAATGTTGTAGCCTATGTCATCATCTACTACTTCAAACAAGGTAGTATTCATGATCCCTTCGCTGTTTGTAGGCAGTAGGATCTCTCCTCGAGTTGTCACACCTATAAGTTGAACCCGGCGAGGACCTTTGTGGCCGGAATGATGCTCCTAGTTATCTTGGCATGTTCCAGCACTCTCCTTGAATGATATTAGTTAAACTTCCTGGGTCTGATCCACTCCCAATCCACACTTAAAAATGAGTGGAAGAGGTCGTTGGAAGAATAGTACCCAACTATGAGTCGGGGTCGATTTCTCCAGGGAGCTAAATGTGGGTGTTAGAGTGTACACTTGATGAGTGTAGAATAAATAGCTTAAATACGCTTCCAAACAAGATGATTTTTCAAATTACTTCTACAATCTATACTAACAATGATTAACTAAACAACAAACTAGTTATTGATTAATTATTTTTGGTTGTTTTCAAATAGGTAATAGGAATTTAACCTCCGCCTAGGTGTTAACCTAATTGGTTAATTACGTTAACAATTTTTTTAGTGATCAATGTATACTATAGCTCTCACCTCTAAGTTACCCACTCAATACTTATCCGTCATAGAAAGATTTTTCCCGATTTGGCTTTCTCAAGTCCAAATGGGTATCAAGCCAAATAGTTAATATGAGTTCAAGTTGGATTTTCTATATCTATAGTTCAAACCCTTTAATTAAGCTAGTCAACATCTTAACCATCCCAAGTTCTTGTTAGCCAAGTGTTCTTAGACTAGGTCCCTATTTCTCAAATAAAGGCCAAGTCAAAAAGGAATGAATCAATATTTGCAACCACCAATTCTAAAATTAAAGCATGAACACGGCAAAATAATAAACACCCAATCATAAACAAGTATTATATTAATTATCCATAAGGTTTATACACTAGGGTTGAACCACAACCATAGAAATACCTAGCTACTCTTAATGAAAATAGAAGAAAATAAAGAAGAAACACTAATTAAAGCCATAATACAAAATTAAAATGATAAACTAATATGTTTTTAACCCAAACTAGTCACAAAGTGGTAAACTACAATGACTACCAAACTTGACCTTAAAAGTGATTTTCGTCTATTTATAGTGGCCCAAAATTTACTGATAAAAATGCCCTTCGAGAATATTAGCGGCTGCACAATTCCATATGTTGTCCCACTTTGCTCAAGTCTATAGGTTGAGGGATTGTATAGCCGCGCAAGTTGATATGGAGCTTCACTTCAGCTTTTGTGGCCGCACAATTTCATGTGCGGTTCACACTTCTGGTCAGGCTTAACTCTTGGTATTTTTTAGCACTCTCTAAACTTTTTGAATTCTTGTCAGTGCGACCATATTTTGCGTACGCACAAATTGTGTGTGGTTCGCGCTTTTCTTCAATCAACTTCTGAGCTTCAACACCAGATCTACGGCCACAAAGTGAATTCTGCATTCCATGCTTTCTTCTGCGGACCGCACTTTTGGCCTTCTACGCTCCTTGTTGCCTTATGAGCTGGAACTTTCTTTTTGAGTTAGATTTCTTCATTCAAGTTTGATTCTCTCACACTCCTGCAATTTGCACAATTTTATTAGTTTTGGGAATATAAATCAATATTTTCAGACTAAAACTAAAGCAAGAAGGAACTAATAAGTGGTTAAAGTCCAAACTTATCAATCCCACCAAACTTATGTCTTTACTTCTCCTCAAGAAAATAGATTATTTCTCACCTACTCAGAGTGAAAGGTCATTTAAGAGAGTGAATGGTAAGCCATTCATACTCATTTGGGACCAACAATTACCCGTAATACTCATGCATTTTCAACAAGGTGACAAATCACAAATTATGCACAAGTAGTTCTAATGTTTATTTGAGCTTCAAGAATTGACTTTACTCATCAAGGACACTTGTTCTATCATGTATATCATGGTGGACTCCAAACTCTTCCTCCTCTATCTTCCATTTGCCAAGCTCACTTCGAGAGTTAGCACTCAATCTTTAGATCAATGAAAGGTTCACTCTTCTCTCTCAAAAGAATGTCATAAGTAAGGCTTCAAGTACCATAGGCTTGCCCCTCATGTAGATCACCACTAATCAAAACTTACTCAATTCAAAATTAAGTAGGACTTCTTTCGGGTTGTAATGAAAGAGTTTGGATTGGGGTACGATACAATATGGGTAAGTGGTTTCACCTTTCCTTAAGCACTCCATATTTTTATTTCTTGGCTCACATTTATCAACTCTTAGAGGCATTCTCTTTTTCTCGATGGTTGGAGAGATTTGACACCAATTTTTCTTGTTCATTTCATTCTTTTTCTCCCTTGATGCTCATTCTAGGGATAATTACCTAGTTCTGATTTCATCAATCCTTCTTTTTATTCTCTTTCTTGCATTTTCTTTTTGTTCTTATTATTTTCTTGCATTTTTTTTCATAGAGATCATTTCTTTTCTTTTTTTGGTGCCTTGATACCTCTTTCAAATTCCTCAACTCTCCCCCAAACTTATGCCTTAAGCTACTTATTTCACAAGAATGTTAAGGAAGGTCCAGGTTCCAAGAGAAGATCATGACAAAATAGGTAAAGGCTTTTAGTATGGTTATCAAATGAGAAAGGCTAAAGGCTCAAAGGGGGTTGACTCGGGATAACAACATTGGTAGGCAATAGAAATCTCAAACGGACCAAGGAAATCCTACATCATTTCTCAAACCAAGCAAACTTAGGATTCGTCTTGAAGTACATTCGAGGCAAGTTTCTGGACCATTTGCACGGGAACTTGGACTAGCAACAAAAAATACCTCACCCCTCGTACGACTATATCATAAAAGAGGATAGAGTCGAGAGCCTACAATAACCACAATCAAGTTAAAGATCACTTTGGTCCAATTAACTACTCAATGATTACCAAAGTCAACTCAAGAGTCTCAAAGGCACTAACTAGAGCTATTTTCTTTCAAAAACCTTTTTTCAAACAATAAGTACGTAGTTAAGTGTGTTGGTACCAAATGAAGCATGAATAAATCTTTTTCGAGAATGACTTGATTATGTCTTTTATTCATTAATACTACTATTATTATTACCTAAATAAAAAACGGATTCATTCCCTTAAGAAGGTTGTCACACCATCTATCCTCGGGAAGATTCACCCGGTTTACATGAAACTACCTTTGAAAAGAACCGTGACATTAAGAAAATGAAAGGGTTATATATATACTAATACGAAAAGCATAAAAATAAGCTACTAACAAAACAAAAACCAAAGTGGAAAATTAAAGAAGCTAATGAACAATAACTAACTAAAAATAAGAAAAGAGATAGAATCATCCAATTATTATAGTCTGAATGTATCCAAATGTATCACTCAAATAAACTACACCCCCCTCCCCGAATAAAAGTAAGCATCGTCTTCAATGCTTAACAAAATAAGAGTGAAAAGATAGAGGGAGAAAAAATCTCCCTAAGCATCCTTAGACATTTCATTGTCCCCAGCATCATCATCTCACGTTAGTCAGCCAATTGTATCTCATCATCCTCATATCGAGGAGTGGCAGGAATAACAAACATTGCATGCACAACTTCTGCAGTGTCGGCATCAAGCATAGCTCATCAGACTGGCCTACTGGTGCAACCGATGCATATGGATCTGGAGCACACTGGCCTGGTTCAAGCAGCATGTCAAATGGAAAATCCCCAGTTATCGCAAATCGGGTTACCTCCTTCCTAAGTTTATTAACTGATCTCTTGCTGACCTGGGACTTCCTCAGCTTCTTCACCTCCTTGGTCAAGTCCTCAATAAATAACCCTATTGTACCAGAGTGTCCATGATCAACTTCTGGTTCTCCAAGATGTTGCGCAACTTCTCATCAAAATTAGTGGGAACCTGTGGTGCCTGTATGGATGCCTACCCTACAGCAATACTAGGTATCTCAGACAGCTTTGAAGTAACTATCTACATCCAGTTATTGAGACTCACCAATGTTTGGGAGACGTGTAGGGTAGATAATGGAGATGTAGATGGGCACTGGCCTCAGAGTTGGAGTAGGAGCTGCCCTGGCGACAGTGGTAGGACCTAAATATGGTAGTAGAGGCATATTAGCAGCATTGAAAGAGGGCTCAACTAATGTAGATGGAATGTTAGATATGTCAAAAACTACCAGTGCCGGCTCATCAGACTGGCCTGTAGTAGTAGAAGGCTGAGCTCTCTTCTTTGGGTTAGTCGGTTCCATCAACGAGTACCAGTCAAATGGATTCTTCGGATTCACCTTTGTATCATATGGTTTTGGCTCTACTTTTGCATCAGTAAGGTACTCTTTTAATAGTGGTGGGATAAGGATAAGCTGCGTTACTCTCCTGCGCCATCAATAAGATGTTAGCCGACATCATTGCACCCATGTTAATTGGGTACCCTTCCATGATAGAATCCACTAGAACTGCACGTGGAAGAGGCAAATTGTTCTTATTCTGGCATGGGTCAAGTCTGCTACACACAATATTCTACCAACCCTTTGCCTCAAAGCTCAGTGTACTCCTAGAATGGGTACCCAACAATGATCCATAGTGGAGTTAGGCCTAGTGGTGCTAAGATCTCTGCAAGCCACGACCATACTTCTTCTTTCATTGCACACTTCTCTAGGTACTCTTTCGGCTCTAAGTCTTCAAGCCCCAAGCACTCATTTAGTGTGTGCTGATCAAAACTCACCTTGAGATTGTGTGCTTTAGTCAATTGTCCCCTTGCGTATGTGAGAAATGTTGGGGTAGAACTCGCGGACAAGGTGCTCCTTGGCATATACCACTCTTTTAGTGAACAACATCCAACCCTTCCTCGCTTTGAACCATCTTAACAATCCAGGGTTGTATTTATCTAGATCTTTCAACAGAAACTGCCTCTCAAGGGTCAAGGATCTCGTGGGTCACCACATTCAGAAGTTAGTGAAGGCAGCCAAGCTAACAAATCTGTCCTCCCATTTATCCTTTCTTTGATCTCTCCACACCAATAGATATACCCTCTCCCCCTTTACCATTATCAGGGGCATCCTGAACAGTATGAGCATCCATCTCTTGAATAGTTATTGGCTCTGAGGTCTGGCTAGCACTTTTCAAACCCTTGGAAGTGTTGTGAGATGAAGAGGCCTCATCCATGGACTCAAATCTCCCTTGTGTCCAAGACTGTGCAACTGCCTGCTTTTTCAGAAGATGCAAAGTTGCCTTCAGACACTTCCTTATACGACACATAAGAGTTAGACTTGGAGAGGTCTACACCCCTCCTTCTTCTTTTTGTGGCCTTTTTCCTTATATATATGGGATGGCTAAGGGGCAAGCTACCTCTACCTTAACCGCTAGAAGAGTTACCTCTGCCTTTTGTAGTTTCACCACAGCCATGCGATCAAACCATTGTCTATATCGAAGCAAAGAGGATTATTAGTTGGAAGTCATCATTCAACATAGTCAAGACTTATGGAGGCAAAAGATAACATTGTGGACATAGTAAGGTTATTATAGCAAAAACATGTTGCATGAATTGGGAAAAACGGTCCGCACATTTTTTTATGTGCGGCTGGAGATAAGGAGTGCGGACCACACAATAGCAAGTGTAGACCGCACAATTGCAGGTGTGGTTGCGCTTCTGACAAATAAACTTCAGAGGCTCAGAAGTCTTTTCTCTGAAGATAGTGTGGAGGACTTTCTGCGGCCGCAGAATGTATCCACAGTATGCTAAATTATCAATGCAATCCACGCATTTATGTCTCAATAGGTATACCTTTGATAGACTATGATAATTTAAGTGCAGCTTCACCCAAATTTTTGTGTCTGCAAAATTAAAGTACGGCCACAGAAACACGTGCCTTCTCAAGTTTCCCAGAACAACTAAACTACAGACGACACAAATTGAAGTGCAGCCGTAGATTTTAAATTTATAAACATGCGGTTACTTTTTACTTAGATTTTGCATTTACTTGTTCAAATCGGTATGGAAACTTGGTATAAACATGATCTCACTAACTAACCCATTAGATCATGTATTATCAACTTTTCAGTACATATCCACCCCACATGGACACATGGATGAACTCTAATAATAGATGGCTTAAAGAGAAACTAAAATTTAAAAAAAATAAAAAATTAAACTAAAAAAAAGATTAACATGAATGAAGCATACCAGATAGAGTGGGTGCACTAAGTTTGTAAGTATATGTAGGTGTATGTGATGCGCAATAAAAATCTCTCAGTAAAAACTTACAGAGCAACAATGATTATGAAGAGGGTGAAAAGTATAAATTGATCTCAAAACTCCTATTTATACTTAAAGTTAATAAGAGGAAAAGAGACTGAGTGTGGCCGCACAATTCAAGTGTGGTCCATACTCTTTCACATGGGCTTAACTTCTCTAGACCTCATATGTCGTCCGCACAATTTTGAGTGCGGCCACATAATTCTTCTTGTTGTCATAGATTTTGTCATGCACTGACAGAATCAAACTTCAAAGAGTTTACATTTTAAAACTTTGGCAAGCCTCCAATTTGTGTCGTCCACATGTGAAATGTAAGGCAACACAAGAACCTCTGTTGTGGCACATGAAATTTTGTGGTCTGTACAATTAAAGTAAGGTCCATAGTTGCTTCGACACATAGCCATTTTTCATCCACCTTCCTTATATGTAACACTCAATCCTGTAGCACACTTCAAATAAAGTTAGAACAACAAATTACAGCTAATGTACAAAAGAAAAAGGAAAATAATATGGGCTTCCTCCTAAGAAGAGTGTGATTTAATGTCACGGAAGGATGCAATGTCAAAGTATCCTCAAGTGAAGTAAATGACCTCCACCACGTGGCTATCTCCAACTTTGCCTAAGTAGTGCTTCACCCGATGACCATTGACTCGGAATACTTTATTGTTTTTTGTTCTTCAAGTCTAATGCACCAAAAGGTGTCACACCAACAATTTCAAATGGACCACTACACTTAGCATACCAAGAAACATTCTCAACCTTGAGCTAAACAACAATACAAGATCACCCACCTTGAAATCTTTATTCCAAATGTATTTTTCATGAAGATATTTCATCTTTTGTTTGTACAAGGATGAACTCGCATATGCATGGTACCGGAACATATCCATTTCATTCAAGTGTGTAACCCCCAAGTTAGCAGCTACATCCCAATCAAGATGAAGTTTCGTTAGATCCCACATTACTTTGTACCCTATTTCCTCCGGAAAATGACAAACTTTACCGAACACTAACCGATATGGAAAATGACAAGGTGTTTTGTAAGCCGTCCAATAAGCCTAACATGCATCATCGTGATTTTTGGACCAATCTGTTTGATTAGCATTCACCGTTTTAGGCAAGGTACTCTTTGTTTCCCGATTGGAGACTTCCACTTGCCCACTAGCTTATGGGTGATAGGGGGTCGTGACCTTGTGAGTAACACCATACTTGATAAGTAAAGTGTTAAAAGCTTTGTCACAAAAGTGTGACCCCCCGTCACTTATGATTTCACTTGGAGTACCAAATCTTTTAAAAATACTTTTCTTCAAGAAATCCACTACACTTCTCGCCTCATTGTTGGTTAAGGCACTGGCCTCAACCAATCTGGACACATAATCCACCGCGACCAAGATTTAAGTGTTTCCACAAGAGCTCATAAAAGGATCCATAAAGTCAATTCCCTAAACATTGAAAATATCAATCTCTAAGATGGTTGTGGGAGGAATTTTATTTTGTTTTGAGATTCCACCAGCCCGTTGACATTCATCATATCTTTTCACCAAATCACTAGCATCCTTGCAAAGAGTAGACCAATAGAAACCACAACTAAAAACCTTGACCGTTGTTCTTGCTCCACCATGATGACCACCATATGGTAAGGAATGATAAGCTCCAAGAATATTGCTTTGCTCTTCTTCCGGTACATACCTTCTAATCACCTCATCCGTAAAAATTCGGAAAAGGTATGGTTCATCCCAAAATGATTCCACTCACAAGAAAATTTTGCAAATTCGCAAACCATGACACCTCTTTCATTGAAATTTCCAAAAGTTTTTCATCGAGAAAGGAGTCATCGATTTTAAGGCCCTCATGGGACCTCCCTTCCTTTTCCAAGCGAGACAAATGGTCCACCACTTGTTTTTCACTACCTTTCTTATCTTGGATATAAATATCAAATTCTTGCAACAAGAGTAACCATCTTATCAACCGGGCTTTGGAATCCTCTTTGCTCATTAAATAATGAAGCGTTGCGTGGTCCGTGTGGACAACAACTTTGGCACCCAGCAAGTTCGGGCGGAACTTCTCAATTGCAAACACAATAGCAAGGAGATCTTTCTCTGTAACAGTATAATTGACTTGGGCACTATTCATGGTCTTACTAGCATAGTAGACTGGATGAAAAATTTTGTTGATATGTTTCCCCAAAACAGCCCCAAACCGCTACATCACTTACATCACACATGAGTTCAAAAGGCACATTCCAATTTGGAGCGGTAATGATAGGAGTAGTTATCAACTTGAGCTTCAATATTTCAAAAGCCCTCATGCAATAATCATTGAAATTGAACTTGGCATCCTTATCAAGGAGATTACACAATGGGTTCACCAATTTAGAGAAATCTTTGATGAAACGTCAGAAAAAACCCGCATGGCCTAGGAAACTCAGCACACCTTTCACCGAAGTTAGGGGGTGGAAGCTTAGAAATCACATCAATCTTTGCTTTTTCAACTTCAATTCCATTACTTGAGATTTGATGGCCAAGGACAATACCTTCCTCAACCACGAAATGACATTTCTCCCGACTGAGTACCAAGTTGGTTTCTTCACATCTAGCCAATGCTTTGTCCAAATTTTTAACACAATCATGAAGAGAACCCCCAACAACTGAGAAGTCATTCATGAAAACTTCAAGGTATTCCTTCACCATGTCCGTAAAAATATCCACCATACATCGTTTAAAAGTCGTTGGTACATTGCACAACTTGAAAGCAAAAGTACCATAGGGACATGTAAAGGTTGTTTTCTCTTGATATTCCGGAGCAATGGGGATTTGGTTTTAGCCCATGTAAGCATAAAGAAAGAAATAGAAAGCACGGCCGACCAATATATCGAGCATTTGATCTAAGAAAGGAAGTATAAAGTGATCCTTCTTTATAACTTTGTTGAGCTTGCGATAACCCATACAAACCCTCCAACTGTTCATTGTTCTTGTAGGAATCAATTTATTCTTATCATTGATAACCACCGTCATGCCCCCTCTTTGGTACACATTGAACCGAAGAGGTCCATGAACTATCATAGATTGGGTAGACAACCCTGGCATCCAACCACACGATAATTTCCTTCTTGACAACTTTTTGCATAGCCTCATTGAGTCTTCTTTAATGTTCAACAGACAGTTTAGCACCATCCTCCAACTTGATCTTATGCATGCAAAAGGCGGGGCTTATACCCAGAATGTCCGCCAAGGTCCACCCAATAGCCTTATTCCTCTTTTGTAACAACGCAAATGTTGAATCAACCTATACGTTAGTCAAACAAGAGGAACGAATAACTGGTAAAGTATAACAAGGGCCAAACAATTCATACCAATGGTGTGGAGGCAATGGCTTCAACTCCAAATTAGGTGGCTCTTCATTAAAAGGCTTTTTGAAAGAAGTTTTCATATTTTCAAGATCCAAGAATAATTTTGTCACACCTCCTTTTCATACCACCGGAAGCGGTATATAGGGAGTTTTTCCAATTAAAGTGACAATAATCGAAACGAGATTATTTAGTAAAGTTCATAGTAGCCGCTTGGGATAATTTATGGTGTCCCAAGTCACCGGTTTATAATCCCGAATCCAGGAAATTTGACTCTTATTTATGGTATGCAAACACAGAAATCCGGGTAAGGAATTTTGTTAACCCGGGAGAAGGTGTTAGGTATTCCCGGATTCTGTAATTTTAGCACAGTCGATCAATTATTATTATTGACCTAATTATCTGATTAATTACATACTTTATACCTATTGTGCATTTTTAACCTTTGACCGCTTTTAATTATTCATGAAATTATTTCTGGAACAAGCTACGATTGTCATGCACTTGTTTATTTGATACACATCGCGAATCGTGTCACGGGAACCATACCCACGATCTACAACATGTTTTAATTTATTAACATTATTAGAAGTTGCAGCCGGGTCACATAAATTTACCCCCGGATTTGGAAATTGTGTACCATAACTACGTCATAGGAACCGTACCCATAATCACGATGATTATTATTATCGCCCCTAAAGCAACTAGCGCAGTTGAATTATTTTCCTAATCTCTGAGATTGTTGTGATGCCAAATTTATGGACAAGATATTATTGGGGAGAAACTAGGATAGCTAACATGATCTATTACTTGGCCAGATTACTTATGGTTCAAGACCCACCTTATGGCCCATTATTATTCCTTTCCAAGAAAGAAACAACTCCAATTTTCTCATCTACCCAATTAAAAGCATTTATTTAAAAGCCAAGACTACATATATCATAATCAACATAAAACTAATTAAAATAATTTAAATGAAAAAACTAAGACATACTACTCAAATAATGTAAAATCACAAATCAACCAACACGCGCACCAAACTATCATAACACAATGAAATGAGAATGAAAATTGAAAAATAGACTTTTTATTGATGAACAAAGCTGAAAATTACAAGTCAATCGGGCTAAACAAAGCAACAATCCTTGGATTAAAACACCGAAATTATAAACCGGAACTTCGAATTGACATTGGCATGCCCGAAACCCAAATCAACCCCAATCTAACAATAAACTAAAATATTCGGTCAGCTCAGATCATCATCAGAACACCGTGTTACTTTGGCTACTTCTGCTCTACCTCCAGAATACTCCCGTGATCCCAGAGATATGAGGAGCTCCTTAATTATATCAATTTCCCATTTATTTTGGTTTTACTCCTCCTATGTTCCAGCTCGATTCCAGGTGGATGAAGAGAGGAGGGGTTATGGGTATATGGACAATAGCGGCTGTGCTTTTTAGCCTCTAATGTCCAAAGTTCCAGGAGTTAGGATCGACCTATGCTGAAATTTTGAATGAGAAAGATTATCTTTGTAGCAATCATTTGGAATCTCCTATATGACTTTAGTCTACAGGTCTAGGTCTAGGTCCCTAGAATGGAAAATCTTCATTAGAAGTTTTCCTTTTCAACTTCCTATTCTGTCTTTTTCTTTTTTAATCTAGGTCCAAATGGCTCTCTCTCTCTACCTCTCTCTCTCTCTCTCTCTCTCTCTCTCTCTCTCTCTATTAGGATTTAGGAATTAAGCTTTATTTTATAGTGTGTAGGAATTAGGTTAGGTCAAATGGAGAATGGGTATGGGCTTGGATCTAGGAAATTAGGTTGGATCATATTTTTTTTTGGATTTAAATTTAGGCTAAGAAGATCAAATAATACAATGTATCTATAAAGTGTAAAAATTATTCTTAATTAAAATAGACTAATATAAACTAAATACTAAAAGTGAAACTATTTTTTTTTAATTTCAAATGTTATATACTATAAATATAAATATACTAATTGACTTTAAACTAAAGATAAAAAATATATTATTTTTTCGTAATTTTTATTTTTATGATAAAATAAAGTTAAAGAGTCAAAACTATTTAAAATAGCGATATTAAACATAAATTAAATATTTACGTTAAAATATGTAAAATCTTAGGGAAAGTAAAAAATTACATGTCTACAGCTGTCCCTCTTTGACTGGAAATGCGAAGAGTTTTCAGACAAATAACAACGATACAGGTTTTTTGGCCCGACCCTTATTTAGATAGACCAAAAATAAAGATAAAGGAGAATGTGACCGAGCCCGGGTATTTGAGCTGCCTACATATCTTTGGCTATAAAGGAATCAGGCCACATGTAGTGCAGAATTAGGAATAGTGATGGAGTACCGAGGTGGAGAGCCGATTGAGGTTCCATTACGTCTCGGTCCTGTTATTACATCAAATATCAAGATTAAAAAGACTAACTAAGCCTATCAGCTACGAGTTACAAGATTCCTATCTATGAGTCTTTTGAAGCTTGATCTTGAGTCTTTGTTGGTTCTTTATGCGGACTCTGATCTGAATCTTGATACTTGTTAGCTGCAGGTTTTAGTTCATTCTTCCACGGCTTCTTCGAATCAACACTGGACATGCAGTGCTTGTGACTTCAGCTATGTTTTGAGCAGCTCACATCTTTCATCTGCTTCTGTATTTGGATTCACTTCCCTCTTTTTTTTTTCTTTTCTTTCTTTTTTCTTAGATTGAGACTTCTTCTTTGGTCATCGCAAACCCCCGTGCCTCGAGGTAAAAACCTTATTCTTCAAGCAACTCGTGCTACCTCCGATTTGAAACTTGAAATGAATTCTGAAAGGACTTCCCTCATTCTCCAGGCGGGGCGCCTCCTAATGACTTAAAATTAGAACTGAATTCCCTTATTCTCCAGGTGGGTGCCTGCAACTAATTTAAAACTCGAATGAATTCCCTTGTTCTCCAGGTGGGCGTCTGTAACTTACTTGAAATGAATTCCCTTGTTCTCCATGTGGGCGCCTGATGCTGACTTAAAATTTGAAATAAATTTCCTTGTTCTCCAGGTGAGCGCATGATGCCGACTTAAAATTTGGAATAAATTTCCTTGTTCTCCAGATGGGCGCATGCAACTTAAACTTGAAATGAATTCCCTTGTTCTCCAGGTGGGCGCATGACACTGACTTAAAATTTGAAATAAATTCCCTCGTTCTCCAGGGATGTTCCTGATGCAAAAACTTAAAATGTATTCCCTTGTTTTCCAGATGGGTGCCTGATGCCAAAACTTGAAATGTATTGCCTTGTATTCAAAGTGGGCGCCTAATGTCATAACTTGAAATGTATTTCCTTATTTTCCAGGTGGGCGCCTAATGCCATAACTTGAAATGCATTCCCTTATTTTCCAGGTGGGCACCTGATGCAAAAGCTTGAAATATATTTCCTTGTTTTCTAGGTGGGCGCCTAATGTAAAATCTTGAAATGTATCCCCTTGTTATCCAGGTGGGCGCCTGATGCAAAACCTTGAAATGTATTCCCTTGTTTTCCAGGTGTGCGCCTGATGCTAAAACTTGAAATGTATTCTCTTGTTTTCCAGGTGGGCGCCTGATACCAAAACTTGAAATGTATTCCCTTGTTTTCCAGGTAGGCGTCTGATGCCAAAACTTAAAATGTGTTTCCTTATTTTCTAGATGGGCGCCTGATGCCATAACTCGAAATGTATTTCCTTGTTTTTCCATGTGGGTGCCTGATGCAAAAGCTTGAAATATATTCCCTTATTTTCCAGGTGGGCGCCTAATGCAAAAACTTGAAATGTATCCCCTTGTTTTCCGGGTGGGCGCCTGATGCAAAACCTTGAATTGTATTCCCTTGTTATCCAGATGGGTGCCTGCAAAACAACAAAACAAACAAAAAATTTTGCCCCAGTTTGCACTAGGAAGATTTGTGAGTTATTAGCAAAACTGTAACCACTTATGCTATCGATGCAATGATGAGAGTAAACTAAAGTCTCGACTAGGATGTGCGTCTCCTATGAGTAAAACCAAAAAACTTTGACTAGCAAATGCATCTGCTAAAAATAAAACCTGTATAACTCAAATTAGGAAGTGCGTCTCTTACGGGTAAAACTTGAATGAACCAAACTAGGAAGTGCGTCTCCTAAGGAAAAAACTCGAATTAATCAAACTAGGAAGTGCATCTCCTAGTTATAAAACTTGAATGAATCAAACTACTAAGTGCGTCTCCTAGGGGTGAAACTTCAATGACTCGAACTAGAAAGTGCATCTCCCAGGAATGAATTTAAATGACCTAAACTAGGAAGTGAGTCTCCTAGGAATGAAATTAAATGACCAAAACTAGGAAGTGCGTCTCCTAGGGGTGGAATCTCAATTTAGGAAGTGCGTCTCCTAAAGGTATACCCTGAAAAACCCAAACTAGGAAATGCGTCTCCCAGGAGTGAAACTTCAACTACTCAAACTGGGAAGTGCGTCTCCTAAAAGTATATACTGAAAAACCCAAACTAGGAAGTGCGTCTCCCAGGGGTGAAACTTCAATGACTTAAACTAGGAAGTGCATCTCCTATGAATGAACTAAAATGATCCAAAACTAGGAAATGTGTTTCCAAAGGATAAAATCTCAGTGTAGGAAGTGCGTCTCCTAAAAGTGTATCCTGAAAGACCCATACTAGGAAGTGCATATCTTAGGGGTGAAACTTCAATGACTCCAACTAGGACGTGCATTTCCTAGGGATGAATTTAAATGACCAAAACTAGGAAGTGCTTCTCCTAGGGGTAAAATCTCAATGTAGGAAGTGCGTCTCCTAAAAGTGTATCCTGAAAGACCCAGACTAGGAAGTGCGTCTCCTAGGGGTGAAAATTCAATGACTTCCAACTAGGACGTGTGTCTCCTAAGGATAAATTTAAATGACCAAAACTAGGAAGTGCGTCTCCTATGGGTAACATCTCAATGTAGGAAGTGCGTCTCCTACAAGTGTATCCTGAAAGATCCAAACTAGGAAATGTGTCTCCTAGGAATGAATTAGTGACCAAAACTAGGAAGTTCATCTCCTAGGGGTGTAATCTCAATTTAGGAAGTGCGTCTCCTAAAGGTATACCCTAAAAATCCCAGACTAGGAAGTGTGTCTCCTAGGGGTGAAACATCAACTACTCAAACTGGGAAGTGCATCTCCTAAAAGTATATCCTGAAAAACCCAGGCTAGGAAGTGCGTCTCCAAGGGGTGAAACTTCAATGACTTAAACTAGGAAGTGCATCTACTATGAATAAACTTAAATGACCCAAAACTAGGAAGTGCGTCTCCTAGGTGTAAATCTCAACGTAGGAAGTACGTCTCCTAGGTGTATATCCTAAAAGACCACGACTAGGAAGTGCGTCTCCTAAGGGTGAAACTTCAATGACTCCAACTAGGACCTACGTCTCCTAGGGATGAATTTAAATGACCAAAATTATAAAGTGCATCTCCTAGGAGTAAAATCTCTGTGTAGGAAGTGCATCTCCTACAAGTGTATCCTGAAAGATCCAGACTAGGAAGTGCATCTATTAGGAATGAATTTAATGACCAAAACTAGGAAGTGTATCTCCTAAGGGTGGAATCTCAATTTAGGAAGTGCTTCTCCTAAAGGTATACCCTAAAAAACCCAGTCTAGGAAGTGCGTCTCCTAAAGGTGAAACTTCAACGACTCAAACTGGGAAGTGCGTCTCCTAAAAGTATATCCTGAACAGCCCAGACTAGGAAGTGCGTCTCCTATGAGTGAAACTTCGATGACTTAAACTAGGAAGTGCATCTTCTGTGAATGAACTTAAATGACCCAAAACTAGGAAGTGCGTTTCCAAGGGGTAAAATCTCAATGTAGGAAGTGCGTCTCCTAAAAGTGTATCCTGAAAGACCCGAACTAGGAAGTGCGTCTCCTAGGGTGAAACTTCAATGACTCCAACTAGGACGTGCGTCTCCTAGGGATGAATTTAAATGACCAAAACTAGGAAGTGCATCTCCTAGTGGTAAAATCTCAATGTAAGAAGTGTTTCTCCTAAAAGTGTATCCTGAAAGACCCAGACTAGAAATGCGTTTTCTAGGGGTGAAACTTCAATGACTCCAACGAGGACGTGCGTCTCCTAGGGATGAATTTAAATGACCAAAACTAACAAGTGCGTCTCCTAGGAGTAAAATCTCAATGTAGGAAGTGCATCTCCTACAAGTGTATCTTGAAAGATCCAGACTAGGAAATGCATCTCCTATGAATGAACTTAAATAACCCAAAACTAGGAAGTCCGTTTCCAAGGGGTAAAATCTCAATGTAGGAAGTGCGTCTCCTAAAAGTATATCCTAAAAAACCCAGAATAGGAAGTGCGTCTCCCAGGGGTGAAACTTCAATGACTTAAACTAGGAAGTGCATCTCCTATGAATGAACTTAAATGACCCAAAACTAGGAAGTGCGCCTCCTAGGGGTAAATTCTCAATATAGGAAGTGCGTCTCCTAAAATTGTATCGTAAAAGACCTAGACTAGGAAGTGCGTCACCTAGGGGTGAAACTTCAATGACTCCAACTAGGACATGCATCTCCTAGGTATGAATTTAAATGACCAAAAGTAGTAAGTGCGTCTCCTAGGGATAAAATCTCAATGTAGGAAATGCGTCTCCTACAAGTGTATCCGGAAAGATCCAGACTAGGAAGTGCGTCTCCTAGGAATGAATTTAATGACAAAAACTAGGAAGTGTGTCTCCTAGGGGTGGAATATCAATTTAGAAAATGCGTCTCCTAAAGGTATACCCTGAAAAACACAGTCTAGGAAATGCATCTCCTAGGGTTGAAACTTCAACGACTCAAACTGGGAAGTGCGTCTCCAAAAAGTATATCCTGAAAAACCCAGACTAGGAAGTGCGTCTCCCAGGGGTAAAACTTCAATGACTTAAACTAGGAAGTACATCTCCTATGAATGAACTTAAATGACCCAAAAATAGGAAGTGCGTCTCCTAGGGGTAAAATCTCAATGGAGGATGTGCGTCTCCTAAAAGTGTATTCTGAACGACCCAGACTAGGAAGTACGTCTCCTAGGGGTGAAACTTCATTGACTCCAACTAGGACTTGCGTCTCCTAAGGATGAATTTAAGTGACCAAAGCTAGGAAATGCGTCTCCTAGGGGTAAAATGTCAAAGTAGGAAATGCGTCTTCTAAAAGTGTATCCTGAAGGACCTAGACTCGGAAGTGCACCTCCTAAAAATAAAATTAGATGACCAAAACTAGGAAGTGCGTCTCCTATGGGTGGAATCTCAATTTAGGAAGTGCTTCTCCTTAAGGTATACCCTGAAAAACCCATACTAGGAAGTGCGTCTCCTAGGGGTGAAACTTCAACGACTCAAACTGGGAAGTGCGTCTCCTTAAAGTATATGCTGAAAAACCCAGACTAGGAAGTGCGTCTCTGAGGGATGAAACTTTAATAACTTAAACTAGGAAGTGCATCTCCTATGAATGAACTTTAATAACCCAAAACTAGGAAGTGCGTCTCTTAGGGGTAAAATATCAATGTAGGAAGTGCATCTCCTAAAAGTGTTTCGTGAAAGACCCAGACTAGGAAGTGCGTCTCCTAGAGGTGAAACTTCAATTACTCAACTAGGACCTGCATCTCCTAGGGATGAATTTAAATGACCAAAACTAGGAAGTGTATCTCTTAGGGGTGGAATCTCAATGTAGGAAGTGCTTCTCCTAAAGGTATACCCTGAAAAACCTAGTCTAGGAAGTGCGTCTCCTAAAGGTGAAACTTCAACGACTCAAACTGGGAAGTGCGTCTCCTAAAAGTATATCCTGAACAGCCCAGACTAGGAAGTGCGTCTCCTAGGAGTGAAACTTCGATGACTTAAACTAGGAAGTGCATCTTCTGTGAATGAACTTAAATGACCCAAAACTAGGAAGTGCGTTTCCAAGGGGTAAAATCTCAATGTAGGAAGTGCGTCTCCTAAAAGTGTATCCTGAAATACCCGAACTAGGAAGCGCGTCTCCTAGGGTGAAACTTCAATGACTTCAACTAGGATGTGCGTCTCCTAGGGATGAATTTAAATGACCAAAACTAGGAAGTGCATCTCCTAGTGGTAAAATCTCAATGTAAGAAGTGTTTTTCCGAAAAGTGTATCCCGAAAGACCCAGACTAGAAATGCGTCTCCTAGGGGTGAAACTTCAATGAATCCAACGAGGACGTGCGTCTCCTAGGGATGAATTTAAATGACCAAAACTAGGAAGTGCGTCTCCTAGGAGTAAAATCTAAATGTAGGAAGTGCGTCTCCTACAAGTGTATCTTGAAAGATCCAGACTAGGAAATGCATCTCCTATGAATGAACTTAAATGACCCAAAACTAGGAAGTGCGTTTCCAAGGGGTAAAATCTCAATGTAGGAAGTGCGTCTCCTAAAAGTATATCCTGAAAAACCCAGAATAGGAAGTGCGTCTCCCAGGGGTGAAACTTCAACGACTTAAACTAGGAAGTGCATCTCCTATGAATGAACTTAAATGACCCAAAACTAGGAAGTGCGCCTCCTAGGGGTAAAATCTCAATGTAGGAAGTGCGTCTCCTAAAAGTATATCGTGAAAGACCTAGACTAGGAAGTGCGTCACCTAGGGGTGAAACTTCAATGACTCCAACTAGGACATGCATCTCCTAGGTATGAATTTAAATGACCAAAACTAGTAAGTGCGTCTCCTAGGGATAAAATCTCAATGTAGGAAATGCGTCTCCTACAAGTGTATCCGGAAAGATCCAGACTAGGAAGTGCGTCTCCTAGGAATGAATTTAATGACAAAAACTAGGAAGTGTGTCTCCTAGGGGTGGAATATCAATTTAGAAAATGCGTCTCCTAAAGGTATACCCTGAAAAACCCAGTCTAGGAAATGCATCTCCTAGGGTTGAAACTTCAACGACTCAAACTGGGAAGTGCGTCTCCAAAAAGTATATCCTGAAAAACCCAGACTAGGAAGTGCGTCTCCCAGGGGTAAAACTTCAATGACTTAAACTAGGAAGTACATCTCCTATGAATGAACTTAAATGACCCAAAACTAGGAAGTGCGTCTCCTAGGGGTAAAATCTCAATGGAGGATGTGCGTCTCCTAAAAGTGTATTCTGAAAGACCCAGACTAGGAAGTACGTCTCCTAGGGGTGAAACTTCATTGACTCCAACTAGGACTTGCGTCTCCTAGGGATGAATTTAAGTGACCAAAGCTAGGAAATGCGTCTCCTAGGGGTAAAATGTCAAAGTAGGAAATGCGTCTCCTAAAAGTGTATCCTGAAGGACCTAGACTAGGAAGTGCGCCTCCTAAAAATAAAATTAAATGACCAAAACTAGGAAGTGCGTCTCCTATGGGTGGAATCTCAATTTAGGAAGTGCTTCTCCTTAGGGTATACCCTGAAAAACCCAGACTAGGAAGTGCGTTTCCTAGGGGTGAAACTTCAACGACTCAAACTGGGAAGTGCGTCTCCTAAAAGTATATGCTGAAAAACCCAGACTAGGAAGTGCGTCTCTGAGAGATGAAACTTGAATAACTTAAACTAGGAAGTACATCTCCTATGAATGAACTTAAATAAACCAAAAATAGGAAGTGCGTCTCTTAGGGGTAAAATATCAATGTAGGAAGTGCATCTCCTAAAAGTGTATCGTGAAAGACCCAGACTAGGAAGTGTGTTTCCTAGAGGTGAAACTTCAATTACTCAACTAGGACCTGCGTCTCCTAGGGATGAATTTAAATGACCA
>MU769512.1:254276-265205 GCA_026770625.1 Nicotiana glauca
TGCGTCTCCTAGGGGTAAAATGTCAAAGTAGGAAATGCGTCTCCTAAAAGTGTATCCTGAAGGACCTAGACTAGGAAGTGCGCCTCCTAAAAATAAAATTAAATGACCAAAACTAGGAAGTGCGTCTCCTATGGGTGGAATCTCAATTTAGGAAGTGCTTCTCCTTAGGGTATACCCTGAAAAACCAAGACTAGGAAGTGCGTCTCCTAGGGGTGAAACTTCAACGACTCAAACTGGGAAGTGTGTCTCCTAAAAGTATATGCTGAAAAACCCAGACTAGGATGTGCGTCTCTGAGGGATGAAACTTCAATAACTTAAACTAGGAAGTGCATCTCCTATGAATGAACTTAAATAACCCAAAAATAGGAAGTGCGTCTCTTAGGGGTAAAATATCAATGTAGGAAGTGCATCTCCTAAAAATGTATCGTGAAAGACCCAGACTAGGAAGTGCGTCTCCTAGAGGTGAAACTTCAATTACTCAACTAAGACCTGCGTCTCCTAGGGATGAATTTAAATGACCAAAACTAGGAAGTGTATCTCTTAGGGGTGGAATCTCAATGTAGGAAGTGCTTCTCCTAAAGGTATACCCTGAAAAACCTAGTCTAGGAAGTGCGTCTCCTAAAGGTGAAACTTCAACGACTCAAAGTGCGTCTCCTAAAAGTATATCATGAACAGCCCAGACTAGGAAGTGCGTCTCCTAGGAGTGAAACTTCGATGACTTAAACAAGGAAGCGCATCTTCTGTGAATGAACTTAAATGACCCAAAACTAGGAAGTGCGTTTCCAAGGGGTGAAATCTCAATGTAGGAAGTGCGTCTCCTAAAAGTGTATCCTAAAATACCCGAACTAGGAAGTGTGTCTCCTAGGGTGAAACTTCAATGACTTCAACTAGGACGTGCGTCTCCTAGGGATGAATTTAAATGACCAAAACTAGGAAGTGCATCTCCTAGTGGTAAAATCTCAATGTAAGAAGTGGTTCTCCTAAAAGTGTATCCTAAAATTCCCGAACTAGGAAGTGTGTCTCCTAGGGTGAAACTTCAATGACTTCAACTAGGACGTGCGTCTCCTAGGGATGAATTTAAATGACCAAAACTAGGAAGTGCATCTCCTAGTGGTAAAATCTCAATGTAAGAAGTGGTTCTCCTAAAAGTGTATCCTAAAATTCCCGAACTAGGAAGTGTGTCTCCTAGGGTGAAACTTCAATGACTTCAACTAGGACGTGCGTCTCCTAGGGATGAATTTAAATGACCAAAACTAGGAAGTGCATCTCCTAGTGGTAAAATCTCAATGTAAGAAGTGGTTCTCCTAAAAGTGTATCCTAAAATTCCCGAACTAGGAAGTGTGTCTCCTAGGGTGAAACTTCAATGACTTCAACTAGGACGTGCGTCTCCTAGGGATGAATTTAAATGACCAAAACTAGGAAGTGCATCTCCTAGTGGTAAAATCTCAATGTAAGAAGTGGTTCTCCTAAAAGTGTATCCTAAAATTCCCGAACTAGGAAGTGTGTCTCCTAGGGTGAAACTTCAATGACTTCAACTAGGACGTGCGTCTCCTAGGGATGAATTTAAATGACCAAAACTAGGAAGTGCATCTCCTAGTGGTAAAATCTCAATGTAAGAAGTGGTTCTCCTAAAAGTGTATCCTAAAATTCCCGAACTAGGAAGTGTGTCTCCTAGGGTGAAACTTCAATGACTTCAACTAGGACGTGCGTCTCCTAGGGATGAATTTAAATGACCAAAACTAGGAAGTGCATCTCCTAGTGGTAAAATCTCAATGTAAGAAGTGGTTCTCCTAAAAGTGTATCCTAAAATTCCCGAACTAGGAAGTGTGTCTCCTAGGGTGAAACTTCAATGACTTCAACTAGGACGTGCGTCTCCTAGGGATGAATTTAAATGACCAAAACTAGGAAGTGCATCTCCTAGTGGTAAAATCTCAATGTAAGAAGTGGTTCTCCTAAAAGTGTATCCTAAAATTCCCGAACTAGGAAGTGTGTCTCCTAGGGTGAAACTTCAATGACTTCAACTAGGACGTGCGTCTCCTAGGGATGAATTTAAATGACCAAAACTAGGAAGTGCATCTCCTAGTGGTAAAATCTCAATGTAAGAAGTGGTTCTCCTAAAAGTGTATCCTAAAATTCCCGAACTAGGAAGTGTGTCTCCTAGGGTGAAACTTCAATGACTTCAACTAGGACGTGCGTCTCCTAGGGATGAATTTAAATGACCAAAACTAGGAAGTGCATCTCCTAGTGGTAAAATCTCAATGTAAGAAGTGGTTCTCCTAAAAGTGTATCCTAAAATTCCCGAACTAGGAAGTGTGTCTCCTAGGGTGAAACTTCAATGACTTCAACTAGGACGTGCGTCTCCTAGGGATGAATTTAAATGACCAAAACTAGGAAGTGCATCTCCTAGTGGTAAAATCTCAATGTAAGAAGTGGTTCTCCTAAAAGTGTATCCTAAAATTCCCGAACTAGGAAGTGTGTCTCCTAGGGTGAAACTTCAATGACTTCAACTAGGACGTGCGTCTCCTAGGGATGAATTTAAATGACCAAAACTAGGAAGTGCATCTCCTAGTGGTAAAATCTCAATGTAAGAAGTGGTTCTCCTAAAAGTGTATCCTAAAATTCCCGAACTAGGAAGTGTGTCTCCTAGGGTGAAACTTCAATGACTTCAACTAGGACGTGCGTCTCCTAGGGATGAATTTAAATGACCAAAACTAGGAAGTGCATCTCCTAGTGGTAAAATCTCAATGTAAGAAGTGGTTCTCCTAAAAGTGTATCCTAAAATTCCCGAACTAGGAAGTGTGTCTCCTAGGGTGAAACTTCAATGACTTCAACTAGGACGTGCGTCTCCTAGGGATGAATTTAAATGACCAAAACTAGGAAGTGCATCTCCTAGTGGTAAAATCTCAATGTAAGAAGTGGTTCTCCTAAAAGTGTATCCTAAAATTCCCGAACTAGGAAGTGTGTCTCCTAGGGTGAAACTTCAATGACTTCAACTAGGACGTGCGTCTCCTAGGGATGAATTTAAATGACCAAAACTAGGAAGTGCATCTCCTAGTGGTAAAATCTCAATGTAAGAAGTGGTTCTCCTAAAAGTGTATCCTAAAATTCCCGAACTAGGAAGTGTGTCTCCTAGGGTGAAACTTCAATGACTTCAACTAGGACGTGCGTCTCCTAGGGATGAATTTAAATGACCAAAACTAGGAAGTGCATCTCCTAGTGGTAAAATCTCAATGTAAGAAGTGGTTCTCCTAAAAGTGTATCCTAAAATTCCCGAACTAGGAAGTGTGTCTCCTAGGGTGAAACTTCAATGACTTCAACTAGGACGTGCGTCTCCTAGGGATGAATTTAAATGACCAAAACTAGGAAGTGCATCTCCTAGTGGTAAAATCTCAATGTAAGAAGTGGTTCTCCTAAAAGTGTATCCTAAAATTCCCGAACTAGGAAGTGTGTCTCCTAGGGTGAAACTTCAATGACTTCAACTAGGACGTGCGTCTCCTAGGGATGAATTTAAATGACCAAAACTAGGAAGTGCATCTCCTAGTGGTAAAATCTCAATGTAAGAAGTGGTTCTCCTAAAAGTGTATCCTAAAATTCCCGAACTAGGAAGTGTGTCTCCTAGGGTGAAACTTCAATGACTTCAACTAGGACGTGCGTCTCCTAGGGATGAATTTAAATGACCAAAACTAGTAAGTGCGTCTCCTGGGGATAAAATCTCAATGTAGGAAGTGCGTCTCCTAAAAGTATATCCTGAAAAACCCAGAATAGGAAGTGCGTCTCCCAAGGGGTGAAACTTCAACGACTTAAACTAGGAAGTGCGTATCCTATGAATGAACTTAAATGACCCAAAACTAGGAAGTGCGCCTCCTAGGGGTAAAATATCAATGTAGGAAGTGCGTCTCCTAAAAGTATATCGTGAAAGACCTAGACTAGGAAGTGCGTCTCCTAGGGATAAAATCTCAATGTAGGAAATGCGTCTCCTACAAGTGTATCCTGAAAGATCCAGACTAGGAAGTGCGTCTCCTAGGAATGAATTTAATGACAAAAACTAGGAAGTGTGTATCCTAGGGGTGGAATCTCAATTTAGAAAATGCGTCTCCTAAAGTTATACCCTGAAAAACCCAGTCTAGGAAATGCATCTCCTAGGGTTGAAACTTCAACGACTCAAACTGGGAAGTGCGTCTCCAAAAAGTATATCCTGAAAAACCCAAACTAGGAAGTGCGTCTCCCAGGGGTAAAACTTCAATGACTTAAACTAGGAAGTACATCTCCTATGAATGAACTTAAATGACCCAAAACTAGGAAGTGCGTCTCCTAGGGGTAAAATCTCAATGGAGGATGTGCGTCTCCTAAAAGTGTATTCTGAAAGACCCATACTAGGAAGTACGTCTCCTAGGGGTGAAACTTCATTGACTCCAACTAGGACTTGCGTCTCCTAGGGATGAATTTAACTGACCAAAGCTAGGAAATGCGTCTCCTAGGGGTAAAATGTCAAAGTAGGAAATGCGTCTCCTAAAAGTGTATCCTGAAGGACCTAGACTAGGAAGTGCGCCTCCAAAAAATAAAATTAAATGACCAAAACTAGAAAGTGCGTCTCCTATGGGTGGAATCTCAATTTAGGAAGTGCTTCTTCTTAAGGTATACCCTGAAAAACCCAGACTAGGAAGTGCGTCTCCTAGGGGTGAAACTTCAACGACTCAAACTAGGAAGTGCGTCTCCTTATAGTATATGCTGACTAACCCAGACTAGGAAGTGCGTCTCTGAGGGATGAAACTTCAATAACTTAAACTAGGAAGTGCATCTTCAATGAATGAACTTAAATGACCCAAAGCTAGGAAGTGCGTTTCCAAGGGGTAAAATCTCAATGTAGGAAGTGCGTCTCCTAGAGGTGAAACTTCAATCACTCAACTAGGACCTGCGTCTCCTAGGGATGAATTTAAATGACCAAAACTAGTAAGTGCATCTCTTAGGGATAAAATCTCAATGTAGGAAGTGCGTCTCCTAGAGGTGAAACTTCAATCACTCAACTAGGACCTGCGTCTCCTAGGGATGAATTTAAATGACCAAAACTAGTAAGTGCATCTCTTAGGGATAAAATCTCAATGTAGGAAGTGCGTCTCCTAGAGGTGAAACTTCAATCACTCAACTAGGACCTGCGTCTCCTAGGGATGAATTTAAATGACCAAAACTAGTAAGTGCATCTCTTAGGGATAAAATCTCAATGTAGGAAGTGCGTCTCCTAGAGGTGAAACTTCAATCACTCAACTAGGACCTGCGTCTCCTAGGGATGAATTTAAATGACCAAAACTAGTAAGTGCATCTCTTAGGGATAAAATCTCAATGTAGGAAGTGCGTCTCCTAGAGGTGAAACTTCAATCACTCAACTAGGACCTGCGTCTCCTAGGGATGAATTTAAATGACCAAAACTAGTAAGTGCATCTCTTAGGGATAAAATCTCAATGTAGGAAGTGCGTCTCCTAGAGGTGAAACTTCAATCACTCAACTAGGACCTGCGTCTCCTAGGGATGAATTTAAATGACCAAAACTAGTAAGTGCATCTCTTAGGGATAAAATCTCAATGTAGGAAGTGCGTCTCCTAGAGGTGAAACTTCAATCACTCAACTAGGACCTGCGTCTCCTAGGGATGAATTTAAATGACCAAAACTAGTAAGTGCATCTCTTAGGGATAAAATCTCAATGTAGGAAGTGCGTCTCCTAGAGGTGAAACTTCAATCACTCAACTAGGACCTGCGTCTCCTAGGGATGAATTTAAATGACCAAAACTAGTAAGTGCATCTCTTAGGGATAAAATCTCAATGTAGGAAGTGCGTCTCCTAGAGGTGAAACTTCAATCACTCAACTAGGACCTGCGTCTCCTAGGGATGAATTTAAATGACCAAAACTAGTAAGTGCATCTCTTAGGGATAAAATCTCAATGTAGGAAGTGCGTCTCCTAGAGGTGAAACTTCAATCACTCAACTAGGACCTGCGTCTCCTAGGGATGAATTTAAATGACCAAAACTAGTAAGTGCATCTCTTAGGGATAAAATCTCAATGTAGGAAGTGCGTCTCCTAGAGGTGAAACTTCAATCACTCAACTAGGACCTGCGTCTCCTAGGGATGAATTTAAATGACCAAAACTAGTAAGTGCATCTCTTAGGGATAAAATCTCAATGTAGGAAGTGCGTCTCCTAGAGGTGAAACTTCAATCACTCAACTAGGACCTGCGTCTCCTAGGGATGAATTTAAATGACCAAAACTAGTAAGTGCATCTCTTAGGGATAAAATCTCAATGTAGGAAGTGCGTCTCCTAGAGGTGAAACTTCAATCACTCAACTAGGACCTGCGTCTCCTAGGGATGAATTTAAATGACCAAAACTAGTAAGTGCATCTCTTAGGGATAAAATCTCAATGTAGGAAGTGCGTCTCCTAGAGGTGAAACTTCAATCACTCAACTAGGACCTGCGTCTCCTAGGGATGAATTTAAATGACCAAAACTAGTAAGTGCATCTCTTAGGGATAAAATCTCAATGTAGGAAGTGCGTCTCCTAGAGGTGAAACTTCAATCACTCAACTAGGACCTGCGTCTCCTAGGGATGAATTTAAATGACCAAAACTAGTAAGTGCATCTCTTAGGGATAAAATCTCAATGTAGGAAGTGCGTCTCCTAGAGGTGAAACTTCAATCACTCAACTAGGACCTGCGTCTCCTAGGGATGAATTTAAATGACCAAAACTAGTAAGTGCATCTCTTAGGGATAAAATCTCAATGTAGGAAGTGCGTCTCCTAGGGGTGAAACTTCAACGACTCAAACTAGGAAGTGCGTCTCTGAGGGATGAAACGTCAATAACTTAAACTAGGAAGTGCATCTTCAATGAATGAACTTAAATGACCCAAAACTAGGAAGTGCGCCTCCTAGGGGTAAAATCTCAATGTAGGAAGTGTGTCTCCTAAAAGTGTATCGTGAAAGACCTAGACTAGGAAGTGCGTCACCTAGGGGTGAAACTTCAATGACTCCAACTAGGACATGCATCTCCTAGGTATGAATTTAAATGACCAAAACTAGTAAGTGCATCTCTTAGGGATAAAATCTCAATGTAGGAAATGCGTCTCCTACAAGTGTATCCTGAAAGATCCAGACTAGGAAGTGCGTCTCCTAGGAATAAATTTAATGACAAAAACTAGGAAATGTGTCTCCTAGGGATGGAATCTCAATTTAGAAAATGCGTCTCCTAAAGGTATACCCTGAAAAACCCAGTCTAGGAAATGCATCTCCTAGGGTTGAAACATCAACGACTCAAACTGGGAAGTGCGTCTCCAAAAAGTATATCCTGAAAAACCCAGACTAGGAAGTGCGTCTCCCAGGGGTAAAACTTCAGTGACTTAAACTAGGAAGTACATCTCCTATGAATGAACTTAAATGACCCAAAACTAGGAAGTGCGTCTCCTAGGGGTAAAGTCTCAATGGAGGATGTGCGTCTCCTAAAAGTGTATTCTGAAAGACCCAGACTAGGAAGTACGTCTCCTAGGGGTGAAACTTCATTGACTCCGACTAGGACTTGCGTCTCCTAGGGATGAATTTAAGTGACCAAAGCTAGGAAATGCGTCTCCCAGGGGTAAAATGTCAAAGTAGGAAATGCGTCTCCTAAAAGTGTATCCTGAAGGACCTAGACTAGGAAGTGCGCCTCCTAAAAATAAAATTAAATGACCAAAACCAGGAAGTGCGTCTCCTATGGGTGGAATCTCAATTTAGGAAGTGCTTCTCCTTAGGGTATACCCTGAAAAACCCAGACTAGGAAGTGCGTCTCCTAGGGGTGAAACTTCAACGACTCAAACTGGGAAGTGCGTCTCCTAAAAGTATATGCTGAAAAACCCAGACTAGGAAGTGCGTCGCTGAGGGATGAAACTTCAATAACTTAAACTAGGAAGTACATCTCCTATGAATGAACTTAAATAACCCAAAAAATAGGAAGTGCGTCTCTTAGGGGTAAAATATCAATGTAGGAAGTGCATCTCCTAAAAGTGTATCGTGAAAGACCCAGACTAGGAAGTGTGTTTCCTAGAGGTGAAACTTCAATTACTCAACTAGGACCTGCGTCTCCTAGGGATGAATTTAAATGACCAAAACTAGGAAGTGTGTCTCCTAGGGATAAAATCTCAATGTAGGAAGTTTGTCTCCTAAAAGTTTATCCTGAAAGAGCCAGACTAGGAAGTGCGTCTCCTAGGAGTGAATTTAAATGACCAAAACTAGGAAGTGCGTCTCCTAGGGATGGAATCTGAATTTATAAAGTGCGTCTCCTAAAGGTATACCATAAAAAACCCAGATTAGGAAGTACGTCTCATAGGGGTGAAACTTCAACGACTCAAACTGGGAAGTGCGTCTCCTAATAGTATATCCTGAAAAATTCAGATTAGGAAGTGCATCTCCGTGGGGTTAAACTAGGAAGTGCATCTCCTATGAATGAATTTAAATGACCCAAAACTAGAAAGTGCGTCTCCTTGGGGTAAAATCTCAATGTAGGAAATGTGTCTCTTAAAAGTATATCCTGAAAGACCTTGACTAGGAAGTGTGTATCCTAGGGGTGAAACTTCAATAACTCCAACTAGGACGTGCATCTCCTAGGGATGAATTTAAATAACCAAAACTAGGAAGTGCATCTCCTAGGGGTGGAATCTCAATTTAGAAAGTGCATCTCCTAAAACAAAATATAACTTGAAAGATCCAGAATAGGAAGTGCTTCTCTTAGGGATGATGTATGATCTTCTCAATAACCTTTGCGTAAGCAGAATTAGGGCAAATTCAAGCTTTCAAGCTTTGATTTGGCCATAGTTTTCATTCCTCTTTCTAACAAAGAAAACTTATGAATTTAAAACACCGGGGTTGGTTTGTGGCCTTGACCTTGAAGGCGTCAGCTCCTTCACTTGCCATGATAACTTTGCTTTCAACTTGAAAGACCTTGCTTGTTTATTGACTAACCACTTTCTCTGTCAACCTTGTCACACCTCCTTTTTCCCGAGGGGAATATGGAGCTTTTCCAATTAAAGTGACATTAATCGAAATAGAATTATTTATTTTATTAAGAGTCGCCACTTGGGATAATTTATGGTGTCCCAAGTCACTGAATTATTTTAAATCCCAAATCGAGGAAGATTGACTCTGTTTTAAGTCTGCGAAACCAGAAGACCGGGTAAGGAATTCTGTTAACCCGGGAGAAGGTGTTAGGCACTCCCGAGTTTCATGGTTTTAGCACGACCGCTTAATAATTTATACTTGGCTTAAATTATTTAATCACGTATTTTAGAAACTACATGCATTTTACCTATACCGCATTTAATTACTCAATTACTCGTACTTAAAGAATTATTGAGTTACGCGTACATATACTCGTGTGGTTTGACGTGTCAAGAGTCATGTCACGCGTCGTGTATACAATTCACAATACTTAGTTTATTTAAGAAAAAGCTTACCTAAATTTGCGTGGACGCATACCTTGATTTATTTTGAAAATTATAATTATATCACGCGAACGTGTACACAATCACGATGATTGATTAAGTCGCGCCTAAAGCATTTTCCGTGAATATTCATTTTTAAATCGTACTCGTGTCACGCGAACGTGTACACAATTAATAACATTTAATTATTATTAAAATTATTTCGCCCAACTTTACGTGAACGCATACTTTGGCCTTAAAATTTGGAACTAGTAATAATGCCACGCGATCGTCGAAAATCCTGAAGATTGCCTGTCCGGGTGTGATCGGCCTAACTAACGAATCATATAGCAAAATGAAAATAAGAGTAGTAAGACAATTAGAGTCCACTTTGTTCGCATTTCCAATATCGCCCTAGGACCCCTTCAAACAATTCATCTTATTCTTTTAGCAACATTTTAATTCAATACGATACGGGCTCAATCTGGTAATACCGCAAACACATGAACGTTAGATAATGGATAATAAAGAAGTACAATTAAGCATGAACAATTAGTCTCAAATGGCAAAGCTAAACGGTGTAAACATAATACTGGCTTATCATGATTTGAGGTTTCTGAAACATACTACTATGGAAATAATCAGTGAAATCCACTGACTCTACATGATAACAATATGCTAAATCTCAAAACTCTTCTTCCATGCCCCATATCGACACAGCCCAAAAAGTAGGAGAAAAGAAAGAAATTCTTAAGATAATCCAAAGATGACTTGTCAAACTAACTTAAAAGACAAAATAAAGTAAAGATCTACCCAAATCCAAATTTAGAAATTATGTCTCATGTGTTTCAAATGGAAGATCACTGTAGCTATTGGCAAAAGACTATTAATGAATTCCTAAATAATAAACTTAAGGCCTAAAGGAATATCACTAGAAATATACTAAGACAGCCCCACCTAAAGATGATCAAAGATTATAGTCACATATTAACTCTACCTATTAGGAGTAGTAAATAATTCATTCTGTGCTAAGCCATATCGATTCAACTTGGACAGAACCTAAAATAAGTTGATAAGAATAAAGGACATGGGAAGATAATTTATTAAAGAAATTAGTTCAAGACCTTGAATATTAAAATACTCCCAAATCAGGTGGGGAGCTTTGACTAAGGATAAAGCCCAAGAGTTGAAATGTCGGTTGTCGGCTATGGGAGCTTGGAGGAGTAGTGGTGACGCGAACACTATGTGGTCAACGACAGCAGAATGTATAAAGGAATCTGCGAGAGAGGTGTTAGGGGTCTCATCTGGTGTTTCTGGCAGGCACAAAGGACATTGGTGGTGGAATGAAGCGGTCCAAGGAAAAGTGAAAGCGAAGAGGACAGCATACCAGAAGTTAGTTAAGAGCATAGGCGGGGACGAGAGGAGAGTGTGCTTGGAGAGATATAAGGTAGCTAGGAAAGAAGCTAAATTATCGGTCTTGGAGGCTAAGAATGCGGC
>MU769512.1:266215-308254 GCA_026770625.1 Nicotiana glauca
TCGCATATTTCGATTGTAGGCTAGGAGGTAGTGGACTAGTTCGGTGGGTTTTTGTCTAAGATAGCTAGGGGCAATATCGAGTTTTACTATTTTCTATTTTTTATGTAGGATTGATTTACAAACCATCGTTTCTGCTTTGAATTATTATTATTATTATTTTTCTTTTCCTGCTTTCTATGTTCCTTTTACCGTATGATTTTCGCGGTGAATCTAATACTCTCTTCTTTTGTCTTTTTTGTCTTTTTTATTATATTTAGCCGGGGGTCTTTCGGAAACAGCCTCTCTGCCCCCTTGGGGTAGGGGTAAGGTCTGCATACACACTACCCTCCCCAGACCCCACTTGTGGGATCTTACTGGGTTGTTGTTGTTGTTGTTCCCAAACTATGATTAATGAGACTCTAAGAATATAGTTTGAAAATTCAACCAGAATACAGAGAGACAACATCATATTAAGGCATCACCACATAAGCAGCAATATAAGTGTAAAAGAAAATGAAGTAAAGAAGTTGACCTCAAAAAAAAAAAAAGCTTTCTTGATTGATCGGCGAAATTTTAATAGGAAATATCCACTGAAATACGAACTTCGATAGGAACCGCGAACTGCGAGGAACTCGAACCGGTGACCCAAATCGAACCTTGAACCTCAGCCAAACTCCACTTTAAAACCAAAATAGGATATTGAAGGGATGAAACAAAAGAAATATTTTTGTTCGAACTCAAAAACCCAATCCCCTTCAAACAGAGAATTTTCTTTTTTTATACTCTCAAGAATAAAAGAAACAGAGACCAAACCCTTCTCTTTGTTTCTAGTGCTAAGTGGGATTAATTTTTGAGATTGGGTCTTTTTTCCCTCCTCTGCTCTCTGGCCGGCTCTTTTTAGGATGAGCAACAGAAGCTTTTTTTCTTTCTCTTTCTTTCAACGTTATTTTTTCCTCCATAGTCCCCAATCTCAATATCTCCCTCTTTAAATAAGAGATTAATACCTTCTTTTTTTTCCCTCTGCCAAAGAATTCAAAAGGGGTCATAAGGGATATGGGGTTGGGGACGTGACCACTAACATGAGGAAGTGGAAAAATAGGAGTTAGGAGGAGAAATCGTGAGGGGTTGCGGAGATCATGGGTAAAAAGATACTATTTTGTATCTTTCTTAATTTTGTCCTTCCGCTAGTTTGTTATAAAACTTACTTTTAGATTTTAAAAAAATATATATAAATAAAAAAATCCTATATTTACACTATAGTTTAAATTATACTAAGAACATTAATAATTCTAACTAGAAGAAAAATATTTTATTTAATTTTCTTTTATTTAAAATAGGAGTAAAACTTATACTCTAAGAATGTGAATATATAGTGAGTATTTTTTTTTCTAAAATAAAATCCATTAAGAGTAAGATAAAAGTTTTAAAATATTAAAATTAGACCTAAAAGAAATATTTACACTAAACTAGTATATAATTTGGGTGTGGTAAAAAATTAGTTGTTCACAAACCTTATCACAGAAAATACCTTTGATCCGTTCAAACCCAACACCATCTATTTGTTGCGTTGTTCATGAATTGACATATACCGAACCTTTGTATTTCACATGAATCCCAAAGCACGTTGATTGTTACCAACTCAGTGCGCTTGCTGTTCTTTCCTGACGTATGCCACTGGCCTTGGCCTTGAGGTCTGTTGCTCCTTCACTTGCCATGATAATCTTTGATTCCACCTTGGAAAACCTTTCTTGATATTGGTTAACCACTTTCTCTTTTAACTTTATCATAGAAAATACCTTTAATCCGTTCAAACCCAACACCCTCTATCTGTTGCATTGTTCATGAATTGACATTTACCGAACCTTTGCATTTCTCATGAATCCCAAGGTGCGCCGATTGTTATCCATTCAGTGTATATACTGCTCTTTCCTGACTTATGCCACTTTGATGTGCTAGCCAGATATCGTTTTGTGAAATTGGAAAGCTGGTGGCAAATTTTGAAGTCATTTCTCATTTGTTCTGACCAAACAGACTCAGGAAGAGGAAGTAAACAAGACAAAAGGAACAGAGTAAAGGACAATGGAAAGAGATGATTCCTAACAAGAAAACTAAAAAGTAAAAACTTATAAGATGAGGGACCAACTCTAATGACCATGACATGCACCTTTCGATTAAGTGGCCTCATATGTCAAGCAAGTCTAATGTTCAACTCTTGTTGTACCGAATGAGTCGTGAAACAAGGCTTCAATGCTCTGATTATCCTATCTGATTCACAGTCCTTATTTGACTTGTAGTGCCCAAAGGGTTTTCAACATCAAACCTCTCTCATTTTGTTCTTTCTCTCAATTTAAGACTCTCTCATTTTTTTTATTTTTTTTTGATTCTGCAGATGAAAGGCATTAATCATGATAGAAATATTATATGCCCCTGGCATGTCTGACTCGGCACTCTCAAAGATTATCTGAGAGGTCTTTTTTGGACTGTAACATGGCTTTTGGACAAGGTTAGAAAGAAAGTATATCATAAAGGCTCAAAATAACTAAGACAAAGGGTTAATTTATTTACAACTTTTGGAATCCATTCTAAAAACTTTGCTCCAATTTCTAAAACAAGAGAATTTGATTTTTTTTTTCTTTCTTTTTTTGAAATGGAATTCCTAAGAAAGAATGCTCCACTCTCGACTTCGTGGGATTATGAAATATTTTATTTGCCATGACTGAACCGTAAGGCTGCCTACGTATCTTGTGGTGACAAGAATCAGGTCAAACATAGTTCACAAGGCTACTTTTTGTTAATATTTACCTTTTTTTTCTTTTTTCTTCTTTTTTTTTTGCTTTTCTCTTTTTTTTCTTTATCTCTATTTTTCTCCTTTTTTTTAATTTCCCTTTTGGAATGAAATTTCTAAACAAACCTACGGGGGCATGAATTTTTTTCGTTTTTTGACTCTGACTTGATTCCAAAAGAGGGGAGGTCAAGAAAATTAGCACAGTCTTAATAGGTTACCGAATGGTATAAAGTGTTTGGGTAGCTTAAAGAGGGCCTCTCAATCCCTGAAAACGCCAAGTACAACACATGTAACTTGAAGATGAAAAAGGAAGATCATGCACAACATTTCTTTTGCCGCTTCGGCATTGATATTACTGATATGAATTCCACTCTTTCTTTTTTTTAGTGCCTTGTCAAATACAAAACTCTCGTTTGGTGATTCCCTCTTCACAATGGATATCCTCCATCAATTAGGAGCAAACTCTCTTGACTTTATCTTGTAACTTGGGATGCACTTGAACTCAAAGTCGCTTGTTTCAAATTGTCCGAGATGCACTCTCCTTTAACGAATTCTTATCATCCTATTAACTTCCCAAATTATCTACCCCAGTTTCACACAGTTCAGACTTCAAATGATCTCAAAATGTTCAAATCTATACTTATTTCCCTCAAGTGTCCCTATCATCTTCAAAATTGTTTCATTGCTTCACGACTAAACTAACTTTTAAAATCAAGATGAGAATTACGCGTGCAGTCATGTCACGAGAGTCAGCATTAGACAGATGATGAAAGGGTTTGAACCACAAAACAAGAAAAATAAACTAGGTTACAACCCTGAAAAAAACTAGATAACACTGAATGAATTACTACGACTAAAGGAACTAGGCAAAATAAAAGGATAGACGGCTTTGGTCACAAGACAATATCCGGATTACAACCCTGAAATAACCCGGACAATAGAAATAACAACAAAATGAACCACCAGGACTCCTCCCCGCCTCGCCAAGAAAGGAGTGTCTTTCCAATTACCAATCTCAGCATCTTAGCCACTGAGTTTCGCATCAACAGTACCAGGACCATTACCAATTTCAATATCATTAACTTCACTCTGCAAGTTTCCAAGAGGATTGTTATACTCCCTGTTGCCATGCATCACCCCCATAAAGTGTGCATCATTATGTGCAGGTAAAGCATTCTACACTATATTCTGGGTGTCACCGTCCTGGATCGCAACTATCCCTTCTTGAATTATTATTTCTATTTCCCTTTTCAAAGCACGACAACCTTTAATGCTATGCCCTTGGATGTTAGAGTGGTACATGTATTGTAGAGTACGATCAAAACTGTTTTGCATATGGGTCTGGAGTACAGCCGAGGAGCGGCTCAATCAAGCCAGAATATTTTAACTTTTCAAACAAGCTGGTGTAGGACTGCCCGATTGGTGTGAAACTATTTCTTTGCCTTTGTTCCCCTCTCTATCCCTGTTTTCTAAGGTTGTTGGGTGCTCTAAATTGTTGTAAAGTCAAGAGTGCATTATGCGATGTTGGCGCTCGCCATAAGGAGTGACCTGGTGATTTGGACAGATGATCGGACATTTTTTAGAGGATAACACCGAGGTGGATTATGTAGAGCTCGGGGATAGGTTTAGAGTTGGGGTTGAGGTTGAGTATATTGATGAGGCGGATCCGTCGGACCATGTCGTGATCCTAAGACAACCATGGCAACATCATTATGTTCCTTCTGACCCAGCAAGCTTCCTGTGTCATTCTGAATTGCTTGTGTTGTGGCTTTTAAAGCAGAATAGCTCATGATCTTGCTTGACTTTAGCCCATCTTCTATCATTTCTCCCATTTTAACCACATCATTAAAAGGCCTACCCACAGCC
This sequence comes from Nicotiana glauca, assembly GCA_026770625.1. Taxonomy (NCBI): domain Eukaryota; kingdom Viridiplantae; phylum Streptophyta; class Magnoliopsida; order Solanales; family Solanaceae; genus Nicotiana; species Nicotiana glauca. Next base: position 270,846 of record MU769512.1, read on the forward strand.
GAGATCAGATGCCTAAAGTAAGTTGGCTCTTGATCTTGAAGAAAGTACTCGACCATCTCGTTTTCTTCCATCGGGGGATTGACTCTGGCAACTTGCTCTCTCCATCTGAGCCCATATTCCCTAAAGCTTTCATTAGGCTTCTTTTCCATCTTAGTGAGGGACATGTGATCCGGGACAATTTCTATATTGTAATAAAAGTGTCGGACAAAGTCCCGAGCCATGTTGCCCCATGTGTACCACCTACTAGCGTCTTGGCAGGTGTACCACTCCATAGTTGCCTCACTCAGACTCTGACTGAAAAATGCCATCAATAATTTGTCCTTCCCATCGGTGCCTCTCATCTTATTGTAGTATCCTCTCAGATGGGCCGCAGGATCTCCATGTCCGTCATACAAATCAAACTTCGGCATCTTTAACCCAGCAGGCAGTTGGATGTCAGGAAACAAGCACAAGTCTTTGTAAGCCACGCTCATCTGGCTCCCTATCCCTTGCATGTCTTTTAAAGGATGCTCTGAGATTTTCACTTTCCTCGATATCTCATCTTGCTCCACTGTCTTAACGGGCTTTTCAGTTTCACCGGGAGCCTCAAAATGAGGATCGTGAGAGTATGGATCCGAGACTTTGAAAGTTGTTCAGGAGCATAGTGTTGGGCATCGGGGACTTTGAACACAGTCTCATTAGAGGATCGAGGAAAAGTAGTTGGAGGATGAGCTACAAGAGCATGAGTGGCCAAAGAAGCGGGATATGAGGTGGTTTTGGCAGGTAGAGTGTTAAAAGGTTGTCGGGAGATATCAGCAGCAGTGGGAATCTGGATTTGTGATAGTGGTAGGACAGTTGCAGGGTTTTAGTGTAGTTAGCAGGGAATGAAGGTGGAGGATGCCCCTTGATCCAAGATTGATACATTTTTGCCATCTGTTGTTTCAACATTTGACCTCCCCTTTCAATTCAGACTCCGACTCTACAAACTCCCTCGACGGGTCAACAACTCTTGTGCCCAAGTATTTCTTAGCCATGGCTATCTTGCTCTTTGACCTTGTATTTTATGGAAGAGTTACCAGTTTAAACCACAAACCAACCACCCTTATGCTTTAATGAAGATAACAAAGAGGAACAAAAGGAAGTCATCATGTTAGCGTTAGGGCATTTAAAAGCTAAAAATATCACATTGCGTGCAATACACCTAACAATAATTAATGGTTCAACAATGACTTCGAGGGTCATAAGGTCACTTGGCATCATCCCAATTTGTTCATTTCAATCTCCTCTTTTCTTTTCTAGCAGTTCTTGGCTTGCTCATTTTCTTTCCCTTTTTTTTCTTTCTAATTATCACTCTTTTCTTTCCCGTCATCTCTCATGTCCCACAACTTCATTCTTTTTTTTATTAATAAAAAATTAATTCGATCGAACCCTATGTAGATTTCCTACATATCATGACACCACATAAATAAGATCTTTGTGTAGTTCGGGAAAAATAATGGGTAAATTAAACGAAAAAAAGAATCTTTTTGGATTATTCATTACAACTTTTTTATTTTCAAATACAAAATAAGAAATAGGATAACAAGAGACTCAACTCAACTATACTACGACAAATTCCGACACCAACTAAAAGAATCATTACTACTGGACATGACTATAAAGTACAAGACAACATAAAAAGAAATAGACTCAAAACATAAAAAAAAATCCTTAAGCAATTCCTGGATGCAATGGTCCTGACCAGATGGTCCTGGGGTGTCTGTCATGCTCAAACTCCGGTAAGTAGATCCACACCTGTATAAGAAAACTAAAACCAAATAGAGTTAAGGATTTAGAACACTATATAAGACAATAACACTCCTTATTGTAAACATGCAAAATAGTCGAGGCTTTTTGCAAAATATCTTATGTGGCCAAAAAGGTAACTAGAAGTGCAAACTCAACAAAGGTGACCTCTAAGACATAGAAAAATTACTTTGCAGAAATGACACATTTTATAGAAATGGTCTATGTTGACAAATATGGCTAAGCACGCAAATTCAACACAACGGACCTTAAACAAAGAGGGCACCTTGTTATGGACTTAAGACTCTAAGACAGGTTAATTGAAATACTTTTGCAAAAATAGCCTATTTTGCAAAACGGTTTATATGGACAAAAGCGGATAGACATGCAAATTCGACAAAGACGGACCTTAAAGTAAAAAGACACCTAATTATGGATTCAAGACTCTCTAGACAGTTAAACAAACCACTTTTACAAAAATAGCCCTATTTTGCAAAATGGTCGATGTGGCCAAAAGTGGCTAGAGATGCGAGATTTGGCTATGACCTTCGAAGCCAAGAACCTAAGACTCACTAGGAAGACTGGACCCTATGGGGGTTGCCTACGTATCCTGGCCCTAGAGATGAGAATCAGGTTCGCGTAGTTTGGGAAGAATGGATACGGGCGAGTATTACAAAATTACTAATTTAGAGAAAATATATTTTTTTTTATCTTTTTTTTGAAAAATTATGAAACATGTAAACCCTTTTTGGATTTGATTTTCCTTTTTATTGATTTTTTTTTTTGAAAAATGATGGGGAAGTGCAAAATCTTTTTGGATTTTTCATATTTTTTTTGGTCTTTTTCTTAAAGAAATGTGAAAGAAAAATATAACTGGGCCCTACTTGCTTTATTTTTTTACACTTCACCCTCTTTTTTCTCATTTATCAATAAGCCTCATTGGTCCGCCAAATGACCTCTTTTACCCTTGAGATTGCAACATCTAACACATAGGATGCATCTGGATGATCTTTTATTAGCCGCGGGGGAGGGGGGGCGTACCGGTAAATAAAAAATTATATTGCTTTGCAACTTGTCCGAGCCTCGTTCTAAATTGGGATATGACACTAACAGAAAAGAAGTCACGCCAGTGTGCACTTCCCATAATATTAGAAGAGAAGGATTTCACAGCAGTTTATATACAGTTTAAATAATATCAAAGTGGTAAAAAATGACATTTAGCACATTAGGCCCAAGCATGTAATAAAAATCAAATAATAAATAAAAGCCAAATATAAAAATTATTCTAATCTCGAATTCTTGAACTCTGAAATAGAAGTTCTGGGTTATTGCCCCCAACAGAGTCGCTAGAGTTGTCACACCTCATTTTTCTACCACCGGAAGAGGAATAGGGGAGTTTTTTCTAATTGAAATGGCAATCAAAATGGGATTATTTATTTTAAAATCAGAGTCGCCACTTGGGATAGTTTATTGGTGTCCCAAGTCACCGATTAAATCCTGAATCGAGGAAAAATTGACTTTGTTTTACAGCCCACGAAACACAAAAAAACGGGTAAGAAATCTGTTAACCCGAGAGAAGGTGTTAGGCATTCTCGGAATCTGTGATTTTAGAACGGTCGCTCAACTGTTAATATTGGCCTATTTATTTGATTTTAAAAATATTTGTAAAAACCTATGTGTATTTATTCCTTTTAAACCGCTTTTAATTATTTATAAAATTATTCTGGAACAAGTTACAATTGTCGTACACTTGTTTGTTTGGTACACATTACGAATCATATCACGACAATCGTCCCCACGATTTACAGCATATTTAAATTATTAGTTGTTATGGCCGGGTCAAATAAATGTACCCCCGGATTTGAAAATTATGTATCACAACTACATCACAGGAACTGTACCCATAGCTATGAGAATTTTATAATAATGCGCCTAAAGCAAACTACGAAAGTTCAAGGCATTTTCTACACAAGTTAAGACGTGATGTGAGGGCCATAGACTAGGTGATTGGATGGCACACCTAAATTTTATTAAAGGAAAAGCATTTAACTATGGATGTTCATATTTAAAACTGATTTGAAATTAAGTGTTGCAACCATGCCATGGAAATCATACCTTTAACGACCCGACTTGTCGTTTTGCATTTTAGAACCCCGTTCCCTTAAATAAAACTTCCCACACTTGATTTAACTAATTTATGATTTGCAGGGATGGGAGGTTCGGAAGTTGGAAGAGTTTTGAGGAAGAATAAGTCCAATTGCTTCTTTAAGTTTCTCTAAAAAGGCCAACTTTGACTTAGGTCAACTTTCTTGGGCAATGGACCCGTATTTTTGATTTGATGATCCTGGAGGATCCTTGGGAAAATATGGGACCTGGGCGTATGCCCGGAATCAAATTCCAAGGTCCCTAGCCCGAGTAATGATTTTTTCTATGAAATTGTTAAATTGAAGTTTTAAAGATTAAAATAAATTAAGGAATCATTGTTTTCCTAGGTACCGGGCTCGGATTTTGATTCCGAAACTCGGTACAGGACTGAAATATCAGTTAAGACCTACCCATGAAATTTGGTGTCAATTCGAGTAGTTTAAGGGTGTTTTGACCCGTTGGAAGAAAATTGAGAACTTGAAGTTCAATGATTTGGTTCAATTGGTTTTGGGGTTCGATTCCTCGATTTAGAATTATTTTAGTGTTTCAAGGGTTCGAGTAGGTCTGCCTTGTGATTTTAGACTTGTTGGTATGTTCGGGCGGGGCACGGGAGCCCCGAGCATCAAACGAGCGAGGCTCGAGTAAAGTTGAAACTTGAAAAAGGCTAGACTTTGCTGCTTCTGTCATAACCGCATAAGTGATACCGCAGATGCGGCCTGTTAATCGTAAATGTGGAAGGGGATAGGCCCAGGGGAAACCGCAAAAACATCCTAGCAACCGCAGAAGCGGTCCCGCTTAAGCGGACCCCAGACCACAGAAGCGGTCCACCTTTCCAGGCCCAGAACCGCAGAAGCGGTTGGGCTTCCGTAGAAGCGGACTCGCAGAAGCGAGATCCTGACCGCTGAAGCGGTCCAGTCTTCCTTGCCCATTTCTGCAAAAGTGGCCCCTTTCCGCAGAAGCGAACCCCACAAAAGCGGAAATCCTTCTGCAAAAGCAGAAATAGCTGGGCAGAAGGATTCATTTAATTCGAACCCAAAGCCATTTTTATCATATCTCTTTCCACACTTGGGCAACTTTGGTGGTTCCAAAGAGATGGTTTCCACATATTATTGCAAGGTAAGCAATCTTCCACCATTATGAGTTAAATTACATGAACATTAGGTAGATTAAACACTATAATTTGGTGAAAAATCAAGGGTTTGAGCTAGACCTAGGGTTTGAGCTAGACCTAGGGTTTTAGAAAAATTAAGATTTAAGCATGGAATTTGTTATGAAATGAACTAGAAATCATATATTTGTGATCCTTAGGTGATCGAGAACAACTTTCTTCAAAAAATCTCGAAATCTGGGCACGTGGGCCAGGGGTCGGAATTTAGGAAACTTGTGGGAAAGGTTGGGAAATCACTTAGATAGTTAGAATTCAACCTTGTAAGCCTTTATTGACTAGTTCTTGCTTTATTTTAATTAGTTTGTGCTCGTTCGGCTTCGAATTGAGGGTTTGGGCTTGTTCTTGTTATTGGAAGAGCGCTTAGGAGCGAGGTGTGTCTCCTTTCTAACCTTGTAAGAGAAAATTGTCCCCATAGGATTATAAATGAGTAATTGTCGTTAAATGCGGAGGCTACGTATGCACTAGGTGACGAGAGTCCGTGCGTAGCTACTATAATGATAATTGTTTGGGTAGTTTAGGACCCACATCATGTCTAATTGGGGAATATTTCTTATTTTGATTTACCAATATGATCATTTATGATTTGCTAGAGACTTGAGGAAATGAAAAGTGAACGTATGAGCTTGTTGAGCCTTGGTAGGTGTTTCCTTGTATATAATTGAGCCTTTATGTGCATTCCTGATATTTTCTTGATGATTATGGATCGGGCCGATCGCCTCGGTGAGAATAGATGCATCTATTGTTCGGGCCGCTCGACCCTCGAAAATGCACAATTTATTTTCTGTTGGAGCGGGCCGTCGACCTCGGCATGATTGCGCATGATTTATGTGCTTAAGTTTAGACATGACATGATCATTTGTTTAACATGAAGATGGGAAAAATGGTAATTGAATTATGGTCAAGAACATGAATATGAGTTTTCTTTTAAACTTGTATTATTGGAGATCCTTATGCAGTATATCTCATATTATTATTATATTATCTTCACCTTAGTATATATCAAGTCGACCTCTCGTCTCTACTTCTTCGAGATTAGATGGGATACTTACTGGGTACATGTTGTTTATGTACTCATGCTACGCTTTTGTACTTAAATGTATAGGATCTGAGTCAGGTGGATCTGGGCATCAAGCTGGTGCGTATCAGTGAGCACATCTGGGACTTCTACGATGAGTTGCTTCTCTTTCATGCCAATCCGCAGCCGAAGAATTCTTTCTCTATATTTTCATTTCTGTCTATCCTGATTCAGACAGTAGGATAGTATGGTATTCTTTTGTTTATATTCTACTAGTTGACCGTAGCTTGTGACACTAGGTTCTGGCACACACAGTAGTAGACATTTATTTTTGGGTTGTATTATCATCTTGACGCATTATGATCTTTACCGGTCTTTCCTTTATTTCGAAAATCTAATATAATTGTCTTAGAAATTCCGCATTTGGCTGCGCTGACAATGGTGTCGGGCACCATAATGACCTATTATGGAAAATGGGTCGTGACAACATGGTATCAGAGCACTAGGTTCACGTAGGTCTCACGAGTTATGAGAAAACCTGATGGAGTCTTGTACATCTGTACGGAGACATCTGTATTTATCTTCGAGAGGCTATAGGGTACTAGGAAAAGCTACTCTTTATTTGTTTCCATCGTGCAATGGTCAGTGTGCTAAATTTCCCTCTTCTATTCTCTCACAGATGGTGAGGACTCGTACTGCCGACGTTCCGGACCTGGGAGGAGCTGCTCGCCCTGTTGCTAGAGGCCGAGGTAAAGGCTGGGGGAGGGCACCGGCCCGTGGTAGGGGATGCAGGTGTCCCAAAGCTATTCCAGATGCACCACCAGTAGATTCTATGGGGGATCCCATTGTTGAGAAGAAGGGCAAGGCGCCCCCAGCTGTGCCTACTCTGGTGGATTTCATGACTGCGTCGGGATTTCAGGAGGTCATGGGCCGTATGCTTCGGTTCTTGGATACTATGACTCAGGCTGGCTTATTTCCAGAAGATCCAGCTATCTCACAGGCAGGAGGGGGGCACAGACCCCTACCGCACAGGCTCCAGGTCATACAACCGCAGTTTATCATACTCCGGGTGCACTACCCGCGAAGGGGGTTCAGCCAGTTGCTGCAGTGGCACCCAACCTAGGCCAGTTGTGGACGGTGATCCACATAAGTTATTAGACAGATAGTCCAGGTTGCACCCTCAAGTCTTTGGGGGTGAGCGTCATGAGGATGCCGAGGATTTCATTGACAAGTATAGGGATAGACTGCACAACGTGAGGATATTGGAGTCGCATGGAGTAGACTTCACTACTTTTCAGCTGAGGGCAAGGCCCTTAGATGGTGGCAGTCTTATTCACTTAGCAGGCCAGCAAGCACTCCTCCCCTCACTTGGGGTCAGTTCACTCAGTTATTCCTTGATCGGTACATTTCACCCTCTGAGAGGGAAGAGCTGCATCATCAGTTTAAGCATCTGGAGCAGGGTCATATGTCAGTGACCAATTATGAGGCGAGGTTCTATAAGTTTTCTCGCCATGAACTCATGATACTCCGCACAGAGGCAGAGAGAGTACAGAGATTTGTTTCGGGGTTACATCCCACTATCCGGTCGGGTATGGACTGTGAGGTAGAGATGGGCACTGGATATCAGCTAGTACTTGAGATTGCTCACAGGATTAAGGGTTACCGTTTGAGAGGTAGAGAGCAGATGCAGCTAGATAAGAGGTCCAGATTCTCAGGAGAGTTCAGAGGTGCCCCAGCTAGGGGCAGAGGTCACTTTGGGAGGGGTCAGCCCAGTAGGCCCCCAGTTCCAGCACCACCACCTGATCGGGGTGCTCCAGCGTGCTCCTATTTTAGCGCCATGCGTGAGAGTTCTTATCGCCCGCCAGATATTTAGGGTTCATCTAGTGGGTATTCAGGTCCTCCAGAGTCTTCCGGTTCTTATTTTAGTGCTATGCCGGAGAGTTCTTACCGCCCACCAACTATTCAGGCTTCTTTTAGTGGGTCTTCTGGTATTCAGGGTCAGCTATCCGGACAGTAGGCCACCGCACCATGTTGTTTTGAGTGCGGGGACACATGCCACATGAGGAGATATTGCCTCAGGCTTAAGGGCAAGGCAGTACAGTATGGGCAGCAGCCCATGACTCCAGCACCAGCGACCCAGCCGCCTAGAGGTGGAGGGCAGACTGGTAGAGGCCGACCCAGAGGTGGAGGCCAGACAGGGAGAGGTCAGCCAGCTACTACTCAGTCAGGTAGAGGCCAGACAGTCGGAGCTCCAGCTAGATTCTATGCTCTTCCAGCCAGGCCAGATGCATTGGCCTCAGATATCGTCATCACAGGTGTCATTTTCGTCAGTGGTAGAGATGCATCGGTATTATTTGATCCAGGGTCTACTTATTCATATGTATCATCTCTATTTGCTCGTTTCCTGGCTATTTCTCCCGAGCCTTTGGGTGTTCCTGTTCATGTGTTCACTCCTATAGGTGATTCTGTGGTTGTGGACCAGATCTACCAGTCTTGTGTAGTTACTTTCTGTGGTTACAAAACTAGAGCGGATCTTCTATTGTTGGACATGATTGATTTTGAGGTCATCCTGGGCATGGATTGGCTATCTCTATATCATGCCATCCTTGATTGACATGCCAAAACTATTTCACTAGTGATGACAGGGTTGTCGAGGTTCGAGTGGAAGGGTTCCACTGTGGATACGCCTAGCAGGGTCATTTTATTCCTGAAGGCTTAGTGCATGGTTGAGAAGGGGTGCTTGGCTTATTTAGCTTATGTGCGAGACACCACCGCGGATTCCCGAACGATTGATTCAGTGCCAGTAGTCCAAGAGTTCGCCGATGTTTTTCCTCCTGATCTTCCTGGCATGCCTCCAGATCGTGATATTAATTTCTGTATTGATTTGGCTCCAGGCACTCAGCCTATATCTATCTCGTCGTACCATATGGCTCCTAAGGAGCTGAAGGAGTTGAAGGAACAGTGGGAGGAGTTGTTAGCAAAAGGGTTTGTTAGGCCCAGTATATCATCTTGGGTGTACCAATGCTATTTGTAAAGAAGAAGGATGGGACTATGCAGATGTGCATTGATTACCGCCAGTTGAACAAATTCAACATCAAGAATAAGTATCCATTGCCCCACATTGATGATTTGTTTGACCAGTTGCAGGGTGCTAGGGTGTTCTCTAAAATTGAATTGAGGTCAGGGTATCATCAGCTGAAGATTCGAGATTCAGATGTTCCGAAGACCACATTCAAGACTAGATATGGCCACTATGAGTTTCTGGTGATGTCATTTGGCTTGACTAATGTTCTAGCAGCATTTATGGATTTGATGAACAGGGTGTTCAGGACTTATATTGATTCATTTGTGATCATCTTTATTGATGACATCTTGATATACTCACATATCCTGGGGGAGCACGAGCAGCATCTGAGAGTGGTGCTTCAGACCTTGCGAGAGCAGTAGCTTTATGCTAAGTTCTCCAAGTGTGAGTTTTGGCTGGAGTCAATGGCATTCTTGGGGCATGTAGTGTCAGGGGAGGATATTAAAGTGGATCCTAAGAAGATTGAGGCAGTTCAGAGGTGGCCACGTCCTACTACAGTAACTGAGATCGGGAGTTTCCTGGGGTTGGCAGGTTATCACCGGTGATTTGTGCAGGGCTTTTCATCTATTGCATCACCTCTGACCAGATTGACCCAGAAGGGTGCCCCATTCTGTTGGTCCGAAGATTGTGAGGAGAGCTTCCAGAAGCTCAAGACAGCTTTGACTATGGCACCAGTTCTTGTATTGCCTTCCGATTTAGGGACGTATACAGTGTATTGCAACGCTTCTCGCGTTGGCTTGGGATGTGTATTGATGTAGGAGGGGCGAGTTATTGCATATGCTTTATGTAAGCTAAAGGTCAATGAGAAGAATTACCATGTGCATAATCTAGAGTTGGCAGCGATTATTCACGCTCTCAAGATATGGAGGCATTATTTGTACGGGGTATCATGTGAGGTTTACAGCGACCATCGCAGCTTGCAGAATTTGTTCAAGAAGAGAGATCTTAATTTGAGGCAACGCAGGTGGCTTGAGTTACTAAAGGATTATGACATTACCATTCTTTATCATCCAGGTAAGGCGAATGTGGTTGCGGATGCCTTGAGCAGAAAGGCGGAGAGCATGGGCAGCTTGGCATTCATTCCTGCCGAGATGAGACCATTAGCTTTGGACATCTAGTCTTTAGCTAACAGACTTATGAGATTGGACATTTCGAAGCCCAGTCGAGTTCTAGCATATGTGGTTGCTCAGTCTTCGTTACTGGGGAAGATTAAGGCCCGACAATTCGATGATCCATATTTGACGATCCTCAGAGAGACGGTACTTCAGGGAGATGCCAAGAAGATTTCTATTGGAGAGGATGGTGTGTTACGACTTTAGGGTCGTGTATGTGTTCCTAATGTTGATGGCTTGAGAGAGAGGATTCGAGTTGAGGCCCACAGTTCGAGGTACTCTATTCATCCAGGTGCCACGAAGATGTATCGTGACTTGAGGCAACATTACTGGTGGCGGAGGATGAAGAAGGACATCGTGGATTACGCAACTAAATGTTTGAATTGCCAGTAGGTCAAATATGAGCACCAAAGGCCAGGTGGCCTACTACAGCGGATGCCCATTCTGGAATGGAAGTGGGAGCGCATCACCACGGATTTCATGGTTGGGTTGCCGCGAACTTTGCGGAAGGTTGATTCAGTGTGGGTTATTGTGGACAGGTTGACCAAGTCAGCTCACTTCATTCTAGTGGAGACTACTTATTCAGCGGAGAGATATGCTCAGATTTACATCCAGGAGATAGTTAGGTTGCACGGTATGCCGGTTTCCATCATTTTAGAACGAGGCCCTCAGTTCACTTCCCATTTCTGGAGAGTGGTTCAGAGTGAGTTGGGGACCCATGTAGAGCTTAGCACGGCATTTCATGCTCGGACCGACGGGCAGTCGGAGAGGATAGGTCAGATTTTAGAGGATATGCGTAGAGCATGTGTGATTAACTTTGGAGGGTAGTGGGATCGGTTCTTACCCTTGGAGGAGTTTTCATATAATAACAGCTATCAGTCCAGCATAGAGATAGCCCCGTATGAGGCATTATATGGTCGGCGTTGTTGTTCTCCTATCAGGTGGTTTGAGCCTGGTGAGGCTAAGTTACTTGGTATAGACTTGGTTCAGGATGCCATGGATAAGGTAAAGTTGATTTAGGAGAGGCTCCGCACAGCTCAGTCCAGGAAAAAATGTTATGCGGATCAGAAGGCGTGTGATGTATCATTCATGATTGGCGAGAAGGTTCACTTGAAAGTCTCGCCGATGAAGGGCATTATGAGGTTTGGAAAGAAGGACAAGCTAAGCCCAAGGTTTATTGGTCCCTTTGAGGTGTTGAGGCGAGTAGGAGAGGTTGCCTACGAGCTTGCTCTACCTCCCAGTTTATCGGGAGTTCATCCAGTTTTCCATGTAACGATGGTTCAGAAGTATCATGCCGACCTATCACAAGTGTTGGATTTCAGTACCATTCAGTTAGATGAGAGATTGGGCGACGAGGAGGAGCCGGTCGCCATTATTGATAGACAGGATCGCCAGTTGAGGTCCAAGAGGATTTCTGCGGTAAGGGTCCAGTGGAGGGGCCAACCGGTTGAGGAGGCAACCTGGGAGTCCGAGGAGGACATACGGAGAAGATATCCCCACTTATTCAACAGTCCAGGTACTTTTCTATGTCCGTTCGAGGACGAACGTTTGTTTAAGAGGAGGAGAATGTAATGACCCGACTGGTCGTTTTGCATTTTAGAACCCCGTTCCCTTAAATAAAACTTCCCGCACTTGCTTTAACTAATTTATGACTTGTGGGGACGGGTGGTTCGGAAGTTGGAAAGGTTTTGAGTAAGAATAAGTCCAATTGCTTCTTTAAGTTTCTCTAAAAAGGCCAAGTTTGATTTCGGTCAACTTTTTTGGTGATTTGATGATCCTGGAGGGTCCGTGGGAAAATATAGGACCTGGGCATATGCCCGAAATCGAATTACGAGGTCCCTAGCCCGATTAATGAAGTTTTCTGTGAAATTGTTAAATTGAAGTTTTAAAGATTAAAATAAACTAAGAAATTATTGTTTTCCTAGGTACCGGGCTCGGATTTTGATTACAAAACTTGGTACAGGTCCGAAATATCAGTTAAGACCTACCCATGAAATTTGGTGTCAATCCGAGTAGTTTAAGGGCATTTTGACCAGTTGGAAGAAAATTGAACTTGAAGTTCAGTGATTTGGTTCAATTGGTTTTGGGGTTTGATTCCTCGATTTAGCGTTGTTTTGAGTGTTTCAAGGGTTCGAGTAGGTCTGCCTCATGATTTCAGACTTGTCAGTATGTTCGAGTGGGGCACGGAAGCCCTGAGTGTCGAACGAGCGAGGCTCGAGTGAAGTTGAAACTTGAAAAAGGCTGGACTTTGTTACTTCTGTCATAACCGCATCTGCGGTTCTTGGACCGCAGAAGCGGTACCACAGATATGGCCTGTTAATTGCAAAAGCGGAAGGGGCCAGGCCCAGGGGAAATAGCAAAAGCGGCCCAGCGACCGCAGAAGCAGTCCCGCTTAAGCGAACCCTAGACTGCAGAAGCGGTCCACCTTCCCAGGCCCAGAACCGTTCAAGCGATTGGGCTTCCACAAAGTGGACTCGTAGAAGTGAGATCCTGACCGCAGAAGGGATCCAGGCTTCCTTGCCCATATCCACAAAAGCGACCCTTTTCCACAGAAGCAGACCCCGCAGAAGCGGAAATAGCTGGGCAGAAGGGTTCATTTAATTCGAACCCAAAGCCATTTTTATCATATCTCTTTCCACACTTGGGCAATTTTGGTGGTTCCAAAGCGAGGGTTTCCACATATTATTGCAAGGTAAGCAATCTTCCACTATTATGAGTTAAATTACATGAACATTAGGTAGATTAAAACTAAAATTTGGTGAAAAATCAAGGGTTTGAGCTAGACCTAGAGTTTTAGCAAAATTAAGATTTAAGCATGGAATTTGTTATAAAATGAACTAGAAATCATATATTTGTGATCCTTAGGTGATAGAGAACAACTTCCTTCAAAAAATCTCGGAATTCGGGCACGTGGGCCCTGGGTCAGAATTTAGGAAATTTATGGGAAAGGTTGGGAAATCACTTAGATAGTTAGAATTCAACCTTGTAAGCCTTTATTGACTAGTTCTTGCTTTATTTTAATTAGTTTTTGCTCGTTCGGCTTCGAATTGAGGGTTTGGGCTTGTTCTTGTTATTGGAAGAGCGCTTCGGAGCGAGGTGTGTCCTTTCTAACCTTGTAAGAGGGAATTGTCCCCATAGGATTATAAATGAGTAATTATTATTAAATACGGGGGCTACGTACGCACTAGGTGACGAGAGTCCGTGCGTAGCTACTATAATGATAATTGTTTGGGTAGTTTAGGACCCACATCATGTCTAATTGGGGAATATTTCTTATTTTGATTTACCAATATGATCATTTATGATTTTGCTAGAGACTTGAGGAAATGAAAAGTGAACATATGAGTTTGTTGAGCCTTGGTAGGTGTTTCCTTGTATATAATTGAGACTTTATGTGCATTCTTGATATTTTCTTGATGATTATGGATCGGGCCGATCGCCTCAGTGAGAATAGATGCATCTATTGTTCGGGCCGCTCGACCCTCGAAAATGCACAATTTATTTTCTATTGGAGTGGGCCGTCGACCTCGGCATGATTGCGCATGATTTATGTGCTTAAGTTTAGACATGACATGATCATTTGTTTAACATGAAGATGGCAAAAATGGTAATTGAATTATGGTCAAGAACATGAATATGAGTTTTCTTTTAAACTTGTATTATTGGAGATCCTTATGCAGTATATCTCACATTATTATTATATTATCTTGACCTTAATATATATCAAGTCGACCTCTCGTCTTTACTTCTTCGAGATTAGACGGGATACTTACTGGGAGTATGTCGTTTATGTACTCATGCTACGCTTCTGTACTTAAATGTACAGGATCTAAGTCAGGTGGATCTGGGCATCATACTGGTGCGTATCAGTGAGCACATCTGGGACTTCTAGGATGAGCTGCTTCTCTTTCATGCCAATCCGCAGCCGAAGAAGTCTTTCTTTGTATTTTCATTTCTATCAATCCTGATTCAGATAGTAGGATAGTATGGTATTCTTTTGTGTATATTCTACTAGTTGTCCGTAGCTTGTGACTCGAGGTTCTGGCACACACAATAGTAGACATTTATTTTTGGGTTGTATTGTCATCTTGACGCATTATGATCTTTACCGGTCTTTCCTTTATTTTGAAAATCTAATATTATTGTCTTATAAATTCCGCATTTGGCTGGACTGACAATGGTGTCGGGCACCATAATGACCTATGATGGAAAATGGGTCGTGATAATACCCGTTGTTGTGATGATATTATTGCGTTCCTAAAGCAAACTGCGAGATTTATTTTTAGTATATACGTTATAATACTTAATAAGAGGGCAATAGGTGACTTAATTAGGATGGCACACCTCAATATAATTAAAAGAGTTATACTTAATTATGCCTAATGTGTTCAGGCTTAGCACAATTAAAGCTCCATTTAACCCTACTAGTTATAAGCATGTTTGGGATAGTATACTAGGTACATATTTATTTAAAGGAATTCTAGGCCAACAGCAGACCCAATATTATTTAAAGGTCTCGAAAAGAAAAACAAAAGAATCTAGGCTTGACATCAAGCCCAACAATGAGGACAAGAGGCCACCGTAATTCCAAAAGGGCCAAGTACCGGACCTATGACCAAAACTTCAGTTGTTACAAACAGAACTATTTCTATTGTATCAAATATAGATCAAACTCAACAAATTGGAACTGCTGAACCTGAAGGGCCTGAAATTGAGCCCTCAAAAAATGAGCAAAGAAGCAATGAAACAACGATGAGTCTATGCTCAAAACGGACCAGCCTGATGTAGGCCCAAGTCAGGCCCATAGCCTCTAACAAAGAGGACCTTCAACATTAAGGCCCTTTTAGGCTTAAACCCTCTAACTCACTTATGACCAAACCCAACAATTTTTTATCATTAAGTATATGGATGCCAAATTTAGAACTCAGCTTTTAATGGTCTATTCAATAGTTATTGTATGGGACAATTACATATACTAACTAATTTTAACCAAAAATAGAAGGATTCAGCATCTAATAAATACCAATATGAAATTGTCATGCATTAACCTAATCTTGAATAGCACTAACACGTATCGTGATTTAACTGAATGCATCTACGTAACACAAGTCTAACAAAAGTCCCCAAATACTACAGTTGTTCAAACAATAACCAAATTATCCAAAAACACATGAAAATCCTATTCTAACTTTCACCATTAGGACTAACTAGATAAAGGTAGATGTCAAATTTACAGAACAAAAATGAAACTTAAACAAATGAAAGAAAAGACTGACACAGAGGAGGAAAAACAAAGAAAAATATTTAATAAAAATGAATCTGGCGTTTTCACATCAAGCTAGCATATTATAGCTTCAACTTTCACATTTCATAGTCTATGGAGCAAAAAAAAAGGAATATCCTGATGTCAGCTAGAGTAAGCAATAAAGAAGACTAGCAACAGTGAATCAACAATGATAATCAGAACCAAACAACTTCAATGATCAGCCATTTTTCAGCTTCGAAAACCAGAAATCCTCATGAAAACCCTTTAAATTCTAAGAAAAATCAGGAAGTAATTCGGGCCAAATTTGATGATAGGAATGCAGAACATGTTTTGGGTATTTTTAGGGTATGAATCTCTGAATTTTGTGTGAAAGAAGCGTCTATATATAGCCTTTTAGGGGTGTCATGTGCTACTAAAAATAGAATGGGAATTATTCCCTCACAAGGCATCTTTTCTAACAAAATTGGGACAACTGGCTGCCTTTGATTGGCTCCAGCATTTGTGCTGGCCAAAATTGGGCCAGCTGCCCCATATTCTAGAAGCTTCCCTTCTAAAAATCTGATTTACTATTCCCAAATTGACCTCCTAAGTTTTCATCTATTTAGTTAACCCTTAGAAGTGTTTAACAATTACAAACTAAAGCAAACAACACAAAAATCTGAATTTAAAAGTAAGGAAAATCAAACGGAACAAAATTCTTTTGACTAAAACTAAATTCCTTTAGCATTGAGGTGAAATCAGAAATGACACAACGCATAAATATTTGAACCTAACACTAACATGATCCCAAATTTAATCAATAATGAGCCATTTTCTAAGAATTAACCCATCCTATCAACATTATTACATCAGTGCAACATGATCAATGAAAGGAAACTAACATATTGATTCAAAATTAAACAAACTAAACAAATATTAACAAATCCTAAAATGACAAACTGATCAATTGGTGATTCTCATAAAAATGATTAACTGATGAACCCTAAAACTACTAATTAATCATGTCTAAAGACTGAAATAAGGAAGACTTCTTAAACATATGAAGAATGGAACTGTGATGACCCGACCCGTTGTCTCATGTGTCACTGCTTCATTTCCCTCATTTTATGCTTTTGCATATTTCTTTATCAGTATATGGTGTGTTAGAGTTGATTTGGACTGGTTTTGATAAGAAATGAGACACTTAGTCTCTTTAAGGAAGGCTTAAGTTGGAAAATATCAACCGGACATTGACTTATGAATTATAGGGCTCGAATGTGATTTCTAGTGATTTGGTTAGCTTCGGGAAGTGATTTGTGACTCAGGAGTGTGATCGGAATTGATTTTGGAGGTCTGGTGTAGAATTAGATTTGAATTGGCGAAGTTAGTATTTTGGCGAATTCCGGTTGATGGGTGAGATTTTGATCCGAGGGTCAGAATGGAATTCCAAGAGTTGTTGTAGCTTCGTTGGGTGATTTTGGATATGTGTGAAAATTTTTAGGTCATTCGAACATCATTTGGTCGGGTTTTTGATCGAATGCGTGTTTCGGAAGTTTTTAAAAAACTTAGGCCCAAATCTGATGAGAATTGATGATTTTAGTGTTGGTTGATGTGTTGTGATGATTGGAACAAGTTTGGGTAATGTTTTAAGACATGTTGGTGCTTTTGGTTGAGGTCCCGGGGGCCTCGGGGTGAGTTCGGGTGGTTAAACGGAAAGTTTTTGAAGTTTATTGCAGGTTCATATTGCTGGTATCAGGTATTTTTGCTTCTGCGGAAATGGGCCACAGAAGCGGTTCTGCAGAAGCGAGTTATAGGTCACAAAAGCGGTCTGGGGCTGAGTTGGGAAGTTCCACAAAAACAGAAATGGTTTCTATTAAGCGAGTCCGCAGAAGCGGACGTAAGGTCACAGAAGCGGTTGGCCTGGAGGTGAGGTTCCGCATAAGTGGGAATCTGAGTCGCAGAAGCGGCCCCTGTGGTTTAATGAAATTCCACTTAAGCAGATAAAAAACTGTAGAAGCGGCTACGCGAAAGCGGGTGTGGGGACCGCAGAAGCGGAAACCCCTGAAGGCCAGTAGGGGTTTATATTCATTTTTGTTCTGCGAGGGTTATGTATTTTCCTCCATTGTTGAGCGAGCTTGGGAGCTTTTGACTAGGATTTTATAGAGTTTTGACTGGGAATCGATTAGAGGTAAGTCCTATGGCCTAGAAACATCATTTTACTGAAGAATCAACCTTTAATTCTTGGAAATTTTTGTAAAAATTGGAAGAGCTAGGGCTTGGTTTTTGAAATGAAAAATTTGGGATTTGAGGGGGCATTTAAACTCCGATTTTGGTAAATATGATATGTATGGACTCGTGGCGAGACGAGGAATCCGGTGAGGTAAATTTTGTAATTTTTTGAGAAGTGGGCTTAGGGCTCGGGTTTTGCTAGTTTCGAGATTTTTGCTATATTTCGATTGTTTTCGATTGGGTATTGTTCCCTTGGCATATTGTAATGAATTTGCTCCGATTTTGGTTAGATTCGTCACGTGTGGAGGCCGATTTGAGGGGCAAAGGCATCGCAAGCTAGAGATTTTGCCAGTTCGAGGTGAGTAATACTTGTAAATGATATTCTGAGGGTTTGAAACCGCGGGTTTGCACATCATAGTATTGTATTGAGGTGACTTGCATGCCGGATAGCGAGCGTGGGATAGAGCACCGTTGGGGACTGTGACTTGGTCTGTCCCGATTGATGAAATTACTACGTATTTGACTGAAACTACTTGTTATCATCATGATTTAGGCTGATTGCCATGTTTTGGGCTTCGTGCCAATTATTTGAATCCTTTAGGGATTATTATCACTGTTTCCATGATACTTAGCATGTTAAATGATTTCAGTCCTGGGTTAAACACTGTTTTGAAATGTCTAGTCATACTTCTAAGGTTTTAAACTTAAACTACATTTCTAACGTTTGGAGCTGAGAACTGTTACTTGACATCACCCTAGTGGCTCACATGCATATTCTGGACTGAGGATGGATCGGGCTGCACGCCGCAGCGGTGTGATATTGATATTGCGCTTGGGCTGTAGGAGCCCCTCCGGAGTCTGAACCCCCACAGTGAGCACGGGTATCCAAATGGATCGGGCTGTGCCGCAGCGGTCATATGCATTGCATTGCATTCATGTATTGGTTCTTGTTTGTACTACGTGTCATGACATTCAGCACTCTCATTTCATAGGCATCCATGCTACATCTTGCACTGTTACTAGATACCCTGGTGTTATTTGTTAGTGGAGTGCTGAGCCCGAGGGGCTGACTGATGTGCTGACTTGCACTATCGGTTTTTACATTCATTTGCTTAACTGTTGGAAGAGGATATTTTCAAAAGAGGTTTTTAACTGAAGATATTTCTAAAGGATTTTCACGGTTTTACTATTTTTTCAAAGGGTTGTACTGTCCTATATAGCACGATGGAGTGCTCTTACGTGATTTCTTGCCACTCAGTTGTTATCTACTCTTATTACGCATTGAGTTGGAGTACTCACTTTACTTCCTGCACCTCGCGTGCAGTTGTAGGTATTGTTCACTCGGAAGCGAGTTAATAGCTGATTGAAGGTATTACTACTGTAGTGGGCAAGGTGACCGCTAGCGTTCGCGGCACTGGACTTTATCTTTTGATTCCAGATTTTATTTTGTATATTATTATTGGCCCAGTAGTTGTGTTCAATCTTCTTTAGATGCTCGTGGCTTGTGATACCCCGGTCGGGTTGTGTTGGGTTGCAATTAACGGTTTTAATGCCATTAAGTTGTATTTTCTATTCATTATGTTTAATAATTGTTAAAGAGACAATTTGGGTTAGTTGGCTGGCCTTGTCTTCACGAGAGGAGCCATCACGACCGGGTTTGGAAATTGGGTCGTGATAGAAACAGATTAACAAAAATGAAAAAAAAAATAAAAAACAGAAAGAACACTGACTAAAATTCAAAGAAAAGATAAGAAAGGTGGAGAAGTAAATGATACCTTACCATCTGAGGAACAAAAAGCGAGCCAATGACTTTTGAGGTCCGTTTCACCCTGATTGACCAACAGAGGTCTTTTTCTTCAAAGGATCTAGTCTTGCATGGCTTTGACCGGATCTCCTTGAAAGAGAATACTTCTAGAAGTCTAACCTTTGAAGGAAAAACAACAAGGAACTTGGATTTGAATAAGACAAAAACCCCTTCTTAGATTTGCAATTTCGGAGTTTTGCGGGGTTATTTGGGAAAATCAGTGAGATATTTAGGAAGAGCAGGGTACAGGGGTGGCCTGGTGAAATTTTGGATCGATTTGGAAGGATTAGGGTTTAGAACCTAATTTTGGATCTAAGATTTGAGGATTTGGGTGGGGATTTTGAAGAAAAAGCTTGTGGATTTGGAAAAGGGAGAGGAAGGAGATTATGTGGTGTTAATTTAGGGTGTTTGGAGTATCACCGCCGCCGTGGGGCTATTTCCGGCGGCGGAACAAGGCGGAGCCGGCGAGGGGACTTGGGGCGACTAGAGTTTGGTCTCTTAAGTGATAGAGATGGAATGGGAGGTTCGAATGGGGGGAGACCAGTTTAGGACATTTTTATATTTAGGGGGATGTTAGTTCCGAACCGTTGCATCTGGGATGATCCACGGTTGGTATTAGAAAGGGGTGAAACGGGGTCGTTTTGGTAAGTGGTGAATTTGTACTGGGTGGGTTTGGCTTTGGGCTTGGGGCTTGAACGGGTAAATAGGCAATTGGGTCACCAAATTTGGTCTCTGGCTGGCCCAAACTCGAATAACCAGCCCCATTTTTTCCTTTTCCAAAATCTCTCTTTTTTTATTTCCTTTTTCTTTTCTCTTTTTTCTTTTTCTTTAATTAAAAACCCTAAATTAATCTAAATTATAAATTTAAACTAATTATCTAATTATAAAAATTACTTGATCCTAAATTAAAAGAGAAAAATTACTAATCTAAAATTAAAGCTAAAAATGCAAAAATAAACCATTTTTGTGATTTTCATTTTAATATAACAATTAATTAACTAATTAATCCTAAAAATATGGACGCAAAATCTAAATGCGATGCATGGCATTTTTTGGTAATTTTTTTATGATTTTAATAAGTGTAAACATGCACAGAAATACAAATAATCAACACAAATTCCTACAAAAATCCTATAAAATTGCAAACAATTGGAAAAAATTTATTTTTTTAATTTATAGGAGTATTTCACATAAAAAAAATCACGTGCTCACAAATTTTTGGGGTACATAGTTGTACGACACCATTCCTTGCAAAGAGTTCACGCATTCCATGAAACCATACATCTCGTCATCATCAAAATTGAGCAAAACAGCCTCCAATATATCACCAACATTGATAGTAGCACTTGTATCATCCATAATAACATCAGTCACTAAGTTCACAAAACATTTCTATTTGGTTACCGCATGGATTTACACACATGGAATACCACTTTTTCATCACCAACCTGAAAAGTGAGTTCTTCGGCTTCTACATCGCAAAGAGCCTTAACCGCAGCATGGAAAGGTCTCCCAATAATGATCAGCATACCATAATCAACTTTGCAATCTAGAATGACAAAGTCCGTCGAAGTAATGAATTTATCAACCCGAACCAAAACATCTTCAATCACACCCAACAGCCTCTTCATGGTACGATCGGCCACTCGCAACCTCATAGAATTGATTATTGGTTTCCCAATCCATAAAGTCTTAAAAATCAAACAGGGCATCAAATTTATACTTTCCCCAAGATCATAAAGAGATTTAGCAAACTCGACACTCCCAATTGTACAAGGAATCGTGAAAGCACCGAGATCCTCCAACTTAGGAGCCATTGAATGAACAATTTTACTCACTTGATGAGTGACTTTGATAGTCTTAAAATCCATCAACCGCTTCTTTGTCACAAGATATTTATAAACTTTGCATGACCGGGCATTTGTTACAAAGCTTCTATCAATGGCATATTGATTGAAAGACTCTTCATCATTTGAATGAACTTCTTGGATTGATTCTCATCCTTTTACTTGGCAAGTCTTTGAGGGTGTGGAGGTGTAGGCTTAGGAAATAGTGCCTTTGCCTTTTTCACTATTGGTTCTAGTATGTCAATGATGTGTTCCCTAGATGGGTTCACTTCCTCTTAAGTGTCTTCCATACTATCATCAATATCAATCTGAACTTCCTCATTTGCTCGAACAACATTGTTTGGGATCTCTTATTCTTGCATCACTTGGTCATCATCAACAAGTCTCCTTTCACTTGAGGTAGGTGTATTCGCTCATATTCCACTTCTTGTGATAACCGCCATAGCATGCCCCATATTGTTACCACCCTTTGGGTTTACTACCATGTCACTTGGTAGTGCATCCTTAAGATGAGAATTTAGAGCTTGAGAGATTTTCCCCATTTGAACTTCTAGCTTGCGGATTGATGTGTTGTGTGAGGCAAGTTGGGCATCCTAATTGACATTCTTTTCTATCATTTGCTTGAACATATTCTCAATATGTCCCATCTCATTATTTTAAGAACTTGAAACATGGTAAGGATTAGGAGGTGGGTTGCTCACTTGTTGATACATCGGGGGCCTTTAAAAACCCGACCCCTGGTTGCCTTGTTTGTTTCCCCAACAACATTTATTGCTGCCTCCCTAATTTCCTTGGTTGCTTACACTCCAATTTCCTTGATTGTTGCTATTATGACAATTTCCTTGATTGTTAGAAATCTAATTGCCATGGTTATTGTATGGTCGCCATTGTTGTTGATTTGGGAATTGGAAGTTGTTTCTTTGTGATTGAAAATTGTTCACATATTTCATTTCCTCCTCTTGCTCATTATAAGAATCATTTTCATCAAAATTGCCATCATCTTGCACATATTTCTCCTCTCGGGTTTGCATTTGTCGATGTTTGATCCTCTTCTTGTTCACCAAAATATTAATTCCCTTCATAGCATGAACTTGCTTAGGATCTTGCACTTGATTGAGTTGAGCCTTTGTTAGTTGAGTCATGGTTGTGGTCAATTCAGTAATGGCTTGCCCACGGTCTTGCAACTCTTTGTCGAGGTGGATCATATTTCCATCACCTTATGGGACATTGGACCTTTTTTTTCAAGTTGATGACGTATTTGCCATCTCAAGTAGAATATCACATGCCTCTGCATAAGGCCTAGTCATGAAGTATCAACTGGCTAGTTGATTCACTAAGCATTGTTTAGTTGTGCTAATCCCACGATAAAAGGTTTGTTGTATCATGGTTTTCGTCATATCATTGTCGGGACATTTCTTAACCATTATTTTATAGCGCTCCCAAATTTTGTGTTGTGGCTCATTAGATTCTCATTTGAATTCCAAGATCTCATCCTGAAGTGTAGTCATGTGCTTGGGAGAGAAAAACTTAGCAATAAACTTGACCGCAAATGTATTGAATGGTTTAGTAAACAATCTAACCAATCTAAAGCTTTCCCCATAGAGAGAAAGGAAAAAGCCTTAGCCCCAATGCATCTTCGAAAACATTAGTTTTCTTGCTCCCCCAATATTCATCCACAAAGCCTTTCAAATGTTTGTAAGAATTTTGGGTTGGTTCACCGGTTTATAAACCCTGTTGCTCAAGTAAAGTGAGTATCACATTGGTTATTTGAAAGTTGTTCGCCCAAATACGGGGAGGGATTACTGCACTAGAATAACCTTCATTGGGCAATATCCGATATTGAGCCACTTGTGGTGGAGGTAGGCATGGGAAGGGCACATTGTCTTGTGGTACCTGGTCTCACCGAGTATCTTGTGGCACTTGAGATACTTTATCGAGTTGTTCCTCCTCACCGTCCAAGTCCTCCAAAGGTATATTTTCGAGCTAATCGTTCCATGTTTGTACCTATGATTTCTTAAACAAGTTAGTAACACGGAAGGGAAAAAGATATTCCAAAAACACACTCAAATATATAGCTAACCATTATAACTCCCCGATAATGGCACCAAAATTGATCCCCTCCCAATTCACACTCAACTATGAGTGGAAAAGGTCATTGGAAGAATAGTACCCAAATATGAGTCGGGGTCGATTTCCTTAGGCACCTAAATATGGGTGTTATAGTGTACACTTGATGAGTGTAGAAGAAATAATTAGGCATCCAAACAAGATGGTTTTGCAAATTACTTCTACAATATATGCTAACAAAGAGTAACTAACGAAATGAAAATAGAGATTGATTAATTGTTTTTGGTTATTTTCAAATAGGTAAAAGGACTAGGGATATAACCTTTGCCTAGGTATTAACTTAATTAATTAATTGCATTAACACTTATTTTAGCGATCAGGGTGTGCTATAGCTCTCAAAACCTCTCGGACATAGAGTGATTTTGCCCAATTTGACTTTATCAATCCCAAATGGGTATCAAACCAAATATTTGATATGAGCTCAAGTCATATTTTCCCTATCGCTAGTTCAAACCCTTTAAGTAGGCTAGTCAAAATCTTAACTAGCCCAATTTCTTGTTAGCCAAGTTTTTCTAGACTATGTCCCTCTTTCTCAAGTAAAGACCAAGTCAAAAAGGCATGAATCAGTGTTTGCAACCATTAATTCTAAAATTAAAGCATGAACAAGGCTAAATAACAAACACCCAATCATAAACAAGTATTAGATTAATTACACATAATGTTTACACATTAGAGTTGGGTCACAATCCTAGAAATATCTAGCTACTCATAATGGAAATAGAAGAAAATAAAGAAGAAACACCAGTTAAAGTTATAATATAAAACTAAAATGATAAAATAATGTGTTCTAACCTAAATTGGTCACAAATTACTAAAAGTGGTAAACTACAATAGCTACATCTTAAAAACTACCAAACTTTACCAAAAAAGTAATTCTCATCTATTTATATTGGCCTAAAATTTGCTAACAACAATGTCCTTAGAGAGGAGTGCGGCCCGCACTTTTCTCGAGTCTACATTTTGAGGGATTCTGTAGCCGCATAAGTTGACCTGCAGCTGCACTTCAGCTTTTGCGGTTGCACAACTGCATTTGCGGTCCACACTTCTATTCAACCTTTACTTTTCGTTGTTTTGCATACTCCCCAAAACTTTTGAAATTCCTATCAGTGTGACCATGTTTTGTGGTCATACAAATTGTGTATGTTACACACTTTTCTTTAATCCACTTATGAGCTTCAACACCAGATTTGCAGCCGCATAGTGAATTTTGTAGTCCGCGCTTTCTTCTACTGCAGTAGAATTACTTTTGCGGACCGCACTTTTGGCCTATTGAGCTCCTTTTTGCCTTATGAGACAGAACACTCCTTTCTGAGTTAGATTTCTTTATTCAAGTCCAAGTCTCCAACATTCCTGCAATTTGCACAATTTCATTAGTTTTGAGAACAAAAATCAACACTTTCGGACTAAAACTAAAGCAAGAATGAACTAATAAGTGTTTAAAATCCACACTTATTAGGGTCCACCAAAACATAATTTTAAAATCTAAGACATTAAGAGAAATTACCAGGTCATCGTTGTGCAGTAGTAGGAGTCCATCGGCATCCTTCTCTGCGAAAGTGATATCGTCCTCGGCGACTTCCTAAAGTCTCTTGCTATGAGTCACCGGTACCTTTGTCTTTTTAGCTGTTGAAAAGGTTACACCATTAATCTTGCCCCCCCCCCCAAAAAAAAAAATCATGTTAGTTGTTAGTCGAGGAGGGTCTTCTCCTATCTCTGAGGGCTTTGCGTTATCCCGGTTGCGGTCATAGTTATTCGAAGCCCGATCATTTAAGACTTGTCTAAGATAGCCATTTTACAGCAATATCACCACCTCCTCTTGTAGATATCGACAATCCACAATCTGGTGGTCATTAGTCCAATGATACTCACACTATATATTAGGATACCTCTGTGACGACCCAACCCGTCGTCTCATGTGTTACCGCCCCGTTTCCCCCATTTTATGCTTCTTCATGTTTCATTATCGGCATTTGGTGTGTCAGAGTTGAATTGGGTTGGTTTTGGTAGGAAATGAGACACTTAGTCTTTTTAAGGAAGGTTTGGTTGGAAAAAGTCAATCGGATGTTGACTTATGAGTTAGAAGGCTCGGATGTAATTTTCGGTGATTCAGTTAGCTTCGATTTGTGACTTAGGAATGTGATCGGAAATGATTTTGGAGGTCCGGTGTATAATTATGCTTGAATTGGCGAAGTTAGTATTTTGGAGAATTTCGGTTGATAAGTGAGATTTTGATCTGAGGGTTGGAATGGAATTTCGAGAGTTGTTATAGCTCTGTTAGGTGATTTTAGATGTGTGTGCAAAATTTTAGGTCATTCGGAGGTGTTTTGGTCTGGTTTTTGATCAAATGCGTGTTTCGGAAGTTTTTGAAGAACTTAGGCTTGAATCCGATGTGATTTGATGGTTTTAGTGTGGTTTGATGTGTTTTGATGATTGGAGCAAGTGTGAATTATATTTTAGGATGTGTTGGTGCTTTTGATTGAGGTCCTGGGGCCTCAAGGTGAGTTCGGATGGTTAAACGGAGAGTTTTGGAATTTTCATGTTGCTGAGCCTGCTACAACTGGTGTTTTCGCTTCTACTAAGCTTGGACCGCAGAAGCGGACATGCTTGAGCGAAGGATTGACCGCAAAAGCGGTGAGGAGACTTGGGCGCTGGTTTTGCAGAAGTGATTGGCTAACCGCAGAAGCGGTATTGCTTATGCGATTCTGTAACCACAAAAGCGGTTGGGGCTCGAGTTCGGATTTCCACAGAAGCGGAAGAAAAAGTCGTGGAAGCGGTCCCACATAAGCGGAAAAGGGACCGCAAAAGTGGAAAAGAGCTGGGCAGAGAAGGTTTTAAAAGTATCATTTCATCTGCGAGCTTGGTCTTATTTTTACCATTCTTGAGCAACCTTGGGAGCTTTTTGATGAGGATTAAAGAGGGTTTCGACGGGAATTGATTGGAGGTGAGTCTTGTGACCTAGAATCATCATTTTATTGAAGAATCAACACTTAAATTCATGGAAATTTGTTTAAAAATGGAAGAACTAGGGCTTGACTTTTTGAATGGAAATTTGTTATTTAAGGGAGCATTTGAGCTCGGATTTTGGTAAATTTGATATGTACAGACTAAGGAATCCGGTGATGTGAATTTTCCAATTTTTCAAGAAGTGGGCCCGGGGATCGGGTTTTGCCAATTTCGTGATTTTTGATATTTTTCTAGTCTTTTCGATTGGGTTATGTTGACTTAGCCTATTGTAACATATTTCTTGTGGTTCTGATCATATTTGACGCACGAGGAGGTTGATTCGAGAGGAAAATTCATAGCGAGCTAGACTTTTGGCCGGCTTGAGGTGAGTAATAGGTGTAAATGATATCCTGAGGGTTTGAAACCCCGGAATTTCACATTGTAACGCTATACTGAGGCGAGACATGCGCTCTATGACAAGTGCGCGGTCGTTTGTGGTTGGGGATTGTGACTTGGTCCATCCAAAATGATCTTTATATAGTGTTATCGACAAAGACTTGTTTGATAATTATCCTACTTGGACTAAATTGTTATATTTGAGCTTTGTGCCGACTATTTAAATCCTTCAGGGATTGCTATCACCATTTTCACATTATTTGACATGTTAATTGATTTCAGTCCTAAGTTTAAATACTGTTTTGAAATACTCTGCCATCTTTCTAAGATTTCAAAACTTAAACACTATTTATATTGACATTCTGAGCTGAGAATCTATTATTTTAATATTGCCCGAGAGGCTTATGTGAATTTCTGGATTGATCATGGATCGAGCTGCGCGCCGTAGCGGTATTATATTGATATTGAGGCCAAGAGCCTGGTTGGTGCCACGAATTGGCTTGATTAGCGCTTGGGCTGTAGGAGCCCCTCCGGAGTCTGTACACACCCCCAGTGAGCGCCGTCGACGTTAAATGGATCGGGCTACACGCCGCAGCGGGTACGAGAGTGTACTAATCTATGTGTTGCATTGCATTTATACATTTGATACTTATCTGCTTTACCTGTCATAGTATTTCTGTACATTATCTCATCGGTGTGTTGCTTCATGATTAAATGTTCTGTACTACCAGTTATAGCTTACTTTGTATTATTCCATGATTTCTTACTCCCGGCCTTTATTTATGTTTATTACTCACTGGGTCGGAGTACTCACGTTACTTCCTGCACCTTGTCTGCAGATCCAGGTGCCCTACAGGCTGAGTGAGGATTTGATTAGCAGCGCCGCAGCATCCGGGAGCATCAAGGTAGCTGCATGGTGTTCGCAGCCTTGATCTCTCCCTTCTATATCTATCTTTTTTTTGCTCCATATTTTTCCTAGACAGACTTGTATTAGGTGGATATTCTATATTAGAGGCTCGTATTCGCGACATCAAATTCTATTTGGATATGTTGTGATATTCTAATTGAACTCCCGCAGGTTTTATTATAAATTATAAACTTGAATGTGATGATGTAGTAAATCCCCCGTGTTATTTATCCATAATCTAAGTAAGAATTTGGGTTAATGTTGTCGAATGATTGTGCTTGCCTAGAAGTGTGTTGGGCGCCATCATGACCGGGGCTGGGGTCGTGGCAAGTTGGTATCAGAGCCTAGGTTACTTGGTCTGGTGAATCATGAGCCGGTTTAGTAGAGTCTCGCAGAACGGTACGGAGACGTCTGTATTTATCCTCGAGAGGCTGCAGAACCTTTAGGAAAAACTTCATATTCTTGAAATTCTTGTCGTGCGACTTTGTTGATCCGAGAACTAAACTTCTGTATTCTATTCTCTCGCAGATGGCGAGGACTCATGCTGCCGGATGTGGCGGACGACCACCACTACCACTTACGGAGGCCACTAGAGGTCGTGGTCGTGGTCAAGGCAGAGCAGCGAGGGCAGCACCTGTTGATCCACTAATTGGCCTAGCTCAGGACCAGACTCCAGCTGTGGATGCTCCAGCAGCACCTGTTCAGGCACCGGCAGTGCCCATTATGATTTCGGGTCTCCAGGAGGCCTTGGCTCAGATATTACCAGTTTGCACTGACCTGGCTCAAGCAGTTTCAGCCACTACTACAGCAGCTACTTCGCAGGCCGGGGAGGCAATCAAACCCCCGCTACTCGCACACCTGAGCAGGTTGTGTAGGGATTGTAGACATCGGGAGCAGCTCCAGCTCAGCAAGTTGCACCAGTTCATGACTATGTGGTTCCAGCTATGCCCGATGATAAGCAGCATCATCTCGTGATATTCGGTAGGCTCCCGCCTCTGACATTTAGTGGTTCTGAGGGAGAGGATGCCCGGGGTTTTCTTGCAAGTGTCAGTGTATGCTATGCACCACAGGGATTTTGGAGTCGAGTGGTGTGGCTTTTACTACCTTCCAGTTCAGAGGCTGCATTTACATGGTGGGAGGATTTTGAGAGGCGTAGGCCTATTAGTGCAGCGCCCCTTACATGGTAGCAGTTCTCCACTCTCTTCTTGGAGAAGTATGTACTGCAGTCCCACAGAGAGGAGCTGCGTCGACAGTTTGAGTGGTTGACCCAGGGGGACATGTATGTGACCCAGTACGAGATGATATTTTCGTAGTTGGCCCGTCATGCGACTTGGATGATCCCGACAGATCGGGAGAGGGTTAGGAGTTCGTGGATGGCCTCAACTATTCACTTCGTATTCTGATGACTATAGAGAGAGAGTAATGAGTGCCTCGTTCGAGGAGGTAGTTGACATTGATCATGATATTGAGACGGTTCACCGCAGGGAGCGTGAGGAGAGGGAGGCCAGGAGGCCTCGAGGTTCAGGTAGCTTTAGTGGTGCTCCTCCGTCTAGGGGCCAGTTCCAGCATGGTAGAGGTCGTTCCTTCAGGCCTCCTCAGTCGGCCCGTCCAGAGTATAGTGGGGTGTCTTCAGGCCATGGTCATCAGGGGCAGGGGCAGCCTTCACTTAGTGCCCTCCCAGCTCAGAGCTCATCTTATGCCCCTTCAGCTTAGGGTTCTTCTACGCCGAGTGCATCGGCTGGTCATTCTGGTGCGAGGGATTCCCTTCAATCCCTTTCTCCAGCACCTGGTAGGTGCTACGAGTGCGGTGAGTTTGGTCATATGAGTAGGCATTGTCCTCGACTTCGTGGTGGTTAGTCTCAGCAGAGGGATCAACCCTCATCTTTTGCTCCAGCTTCTTCTGCACCCGCTTGTTGATACCCAATTTTTCCCTATGTATTTTTATACTCACAATACTTTCAAAAATAGCATGTATATGTATATATAAGCATCCCCAAAGGTTTTGGTATTTTTCCAAAATTTGTAAAGATTTTTAAAACCAATTTATGGCCTATTTTGTACTATAAAATCCAATAATTATTTCCAAAACTCGTCATTTTGGGTGAATAATTTATTTTATTTTCACATCTACGCAAAAAATATAATTTACATAATTTTTACATAATTTTACAAGTCCATTTGGTATTTTTAAACTAAAATTGCATGAAATTGCAATTTTAGCCTATTTCTCGATTCAATGGCATTTTCAATCACAAAATCATTCCCAATATTTTTTAATTAACACTTACATATTATTTATTAAATCAATATTTTTAATCTTAATTTTGAACATCATTTATTATTTTTATAAATTCAA
This sequence comes from Nicotiana glauca, assembly GCA_026770625.1. Classification (NCBI taxonomy): domain Eukaryota; kingdom Viridiplantae; phylum Streptophyta; class Magnoliopsida; order Solanales; family Solanaceae; genus Nicotiana; species Nicotiana glauca. Next base: position 300,989 of record MU769512.1, read on the forward strand.
AATGGGAAAATGGCTATTTCAATTGTAGCCCATTTTAATTTCAATTATAGCCTGATTTGCACCCCAATCACCCCTAATTAAACAACCCAATTCCGTTTCCTACCCGACCCAGACCCAATCAAATAAACCCACCCGGTCGGCCTTTTAATCTAGGCCGTTGATCACTTTGATCAACGGCCAAGATCCTCCCTTTCCTTTTTAATTTACCAGCCCACCCGTAACCCTAATCATTCTAATCAGACAGCCACCCTTGTATCCCCCTCGTCTCTCAAAATTCTCTCAACTACTCTCCGAAACCCTATCCCCTTCACCGGTCTTCGACCTTATTTCACCGGAAACTATGGCTTCTCAGGCCTTGAGCAGCCTGTACCTACCCCCACATACCTCTATGCTCTTTTGCTTGAGGTTTCAGAGTCCGACTTTGAAGACCCCGGCTCAGAATCTTTCCGATTCAAGTTTGATGGCCCTTTCTGGCTCGTCTCCGGCGAGTCCTAGCCCTGTGAGTCCATCCCCGACTCAGGACCAGCCCATTCCAGGCCTTTCTCATTTTCTAGGGTTTTCTCTGAAACCCTAAGCCCTCGAGGTTTTCTTTGTTTCTCTCTAAGATCTGCTTTAGATCCGTGCTATTTTCTAAGATTTTAAAGTATTTTTCACATCTTTTCGATTTTTGTTTTCAAAACTGTTCATCTTCTTAAAACTTAGGGTTTCCGTGATTTTTTACTCGTTCTACTGCTATCTCTTACTATATTTTTACTTTGCTATAATTCCTAAGTGTTTTCACTATGGTTTCTACGTATTTTTTCTCCTATGGTTTCCGAGTAATTTCTTTACTATAGTTTTTCTTTACTTAGATTTCAATGAATGTTTGTGTTCTTTGGACTCCCTGAGTTTGATCTTGCCTGATTTTCTATGCTTTCGTCTGTACCTTTGACTTGTGGAAGAAACCCTAGATTTTGGGGTTTTCAAACCTGCTTGTGTACGAGAATTTTTGTTTGTTGCCTGTTTGATTTCAAAACCCTAAAACTTCTAAACTCATCTCATATTTCTGATTCTTACTAAGCCTTGCAAGACCTTTTGATTTCATCCATGGCTATGTTCTTCTACTGCATGACAACTCTGTTAATTTTAGCCTCGCATGTTTAAATTTACACTCTCTTTATAGTCAGACCTTTCTCTTTCAAGGAAAACAACCCTAATTTTGGGGATTGATTGCAGACCACCATTATGTGAGCTTATTTGATTCTTTCCTCGTCTAATTTGGACCAATTTTCTGGCTTAATTCATTATTAAGTTCGAATCTTTAATTCCTTAATTTACTATGTGATTGATTGTTTTTACCCTTACCTTATTTATCTAACCATGTATTTTAAAAGCTTCTCCTATGTATTTACCCTTTACTACACAATGTGTTCTTGATTTTTTTTCCTTAAAAACAACTCTGCTCTCTCCTATTCAAATTCGAATTCCTTAATTAAAGGAGTTCCCTTCTTCCAATTGATTCTGATTGGTATTGAATTATATTTTGCCTTACTTACCACCTGTTTTCAAACTATAAATACCCTACTCCTTTTCTTTAGAAGACGAAGAATTGAGTTAAAAAAAACACACACACACACTCAAAGCCCTTTCCTCTTTACTATTACTTGTGCTATTGTTTTGACTAGCCGGCTGAAAGCCAAGGCTAGACTTTGGAATCTCTTTTGCTTTCCTTAAGTGTTTGCTGAAGGGTTTCTGGCTGTTCTACTGCTCTGTTTATTCTGTTATTTGGAACTTGCAACTGGTAGGTTTCTATGATTTAAATATTGTTTCCCAAAACTATGTGTTTACTTCTCCCTTTTACATAACCTCTCACTACATGTTTTGTTGCGTTGTGTAACTATTCATGAGTCTGTTAAACCTTTATTCATGCTTCTACATCTTTAAAGTGCTATTATGCTCTTCTTATGTGAATGCTTTCATGTAATCCCATTCCCTTTAACCCCCTTTTATGTATGAGTATTGGTTCTAGGCTGAGGTTAGCACCCTATTGCTATCCTTGACCTGGGACCAGGTTCTCTTGAACCTTTACTCAAATCAGTCCCATTCCCTTAACCCCCTTTATGTGTTGAGCCTTGACTATGGTATGGTGGTGCCCTAATCACCACCCAGACCCCTGTCTGACTTCTAAAAGTCTGCTCTTTATATCCTTGAATTAAGTAAAGGGTCAGCAATGTGCCAGTCTTACCCATGGCTGGGTATGACCATCCTTTTGCTTTGGTTTCCTCTAATCCCCTCACTCTACACTCATTCTTAGTTCTTTAAGTTCTGCCCCCCTATGGTAAGCCATGCTTAGGGGACCCTAGAGTTCCCTCTGAACTTGGATGCTAAGGGCTGGTAATTCCACACATTGCACTACTCTGTTACCACATTAAAGCTTTAGGGTGTAAGCATTGCCTGGGCTTCCTGAAAGCCCTTGGAACTTTGAAACACTCCAAGAGAAGGCCTTGGAATCTGGAATCCAGATCTGGTGAAACATATGTTATTAGGTATTAAGATTGAATTAGGCTGCTCGGATCTAGCTGTAGGCTGTAATGTATTTTGTTCACTTTATTTTGGTTCTGTAACAATCTTGTAAAAGAATTTGGGGAATATTAATGAAAGGGTGTGGGAGGAGTTTATATTACTTGCATAAGTCAATGGGTAGAAATCATATCTATAGGACTTTAATATTGCAAATCATCTAGAAATCATGTCTATAGGACTTTAGTATTGCACCTCATTCAGAAACCATGCCTATAGGACTTTAATATTGCATATCATTTAGAAATCATGTCTATAGGATTTTGCATTGTAAGCACGATAGAGATCAGGCCTATAGGAGACACATAAACGCTAGGCAAACTGTAGGGGAATCGAATATTCATCCCCTTGCCAGTTCAATGACAGTAACGAGTCTTAAAAAATCAAGATATAGATATCATGCCTATAGGAGTTCAAACTCGCCTAATATGAGTGATAATTTGTCAGTTACAACGCTTTGTCCAAACCTGTATGCTTTGGAAACCTGTCCAAGTCCGTCTCTTTCAACATTTCTATAGATCTGTGGCGTCCTTAAAATCCCAAACTTACATCTCTATTATGAAACCAACCCCTTAGTTTTCTGTCTACTTTCTTACTTCAATGCTTTTCGAAAACGCCTCTTTACAACTTTACTATACTTTTACTTAAACAATTCGGCTAATTTGCAAGCCATCTCTGAACTTCGGCAATCTTCAACTTTTCTATTTCAAAACTCTTCTGTACAGGCTCTTGTCTAAAATTAGTGTTTTCTGAATCACTTGTTTAAAAAATACCTTAAGTTCTGACAACTGGATCCGGGTTGCCTAATGCGGACTTGTTATCCAACTCTATGTGTTAACTAATCTGTCCATCGTTAATTCTAAATACCAAATCAGTACTTGCGAGTCATGCTAAACTAAGTGCTGTTGTGATTTACGGGATTTGTATGAGCCTTTGAGTGTTTGATTTGTACCCCCACTTATTTGCTATTTGTTTTGATTGACGCCTTAGTATTTCATACTTTTAAAACTCCATATATGCCTCCATCCCCTTCTTCCCTTTAGGATTAGGAGTCCAAATACCCCGGGACTGATAGGTCGGGATGGGTACTAGCATGCAATAAGTAAACGAGACTAATCGCGCTTAAATACCTTAACGGGGTGGGAAGGGTAGAATATGGAGATGATGACGGTGCGTTAATATCTCGTATGAGAATGATTGCTGGGTATTGCACCAAATGATCCATATTATAGTTAAACCTAGGACCCTCTTTCTAATGTTTTCTTCAAACTAAAACTCTCTTTTACTTGTGCCATTCTTCTTTCAAAATTGTCAACTTGCTTGTAATTCTTATGTGCAAACTTTGCTTGTCTGCTCCTACTCTTCTTAAATTCATAACTAAGCAAGGCTGGGAATCACACTAGTGGATCTTGAGGGGTGCCTAACACCTTTCCCTCGAGATAATCTCAAGCCCTTACCCGAACTCTGGTTTTCTTTCAAAATCTTCTTCTTTTCTCCAAAAGTGTCCTAATGCACTATAATCATTAGGTGGCGACTCTCCAAAATCTATAACCCAATTCCCCAAAAAGGGAATAGAAGAGTCATTTCATCCATAATGTCGAAACCCGCTTTCCGCCTAGGAAAAAATGGGGGGGAGGGGGAAGGGGGCGTCGACACTGCCCAGTCAGCTAGGGGGGAGGCCAGGTAGCCAGGGGTCGCCTCAAGGGTGGAGGCTGATTCGGCGGTGTCCAGGCTTGATTATATGCTATTCAGGCAGGACATATGCTATTGTATCGGATGTTGTTATTACAAGTATTATCTTAGCCTGCCACAGGGATGCCTCTATCTTATTTGATCCCGGTTCTATCTATTCTTATGTGTCCTCATATTTTGATCATCATTTGGGTATGACCCTAGGGTGTCTTGCTTTACGTGTGCACGTATCTACCCCGATGGGCGATACTATTATTGTAGACCATGTGTATCGGTCTTGTCTTGTGACTATTGGGGGTCTGGAGACCCGAGTTGATTTATTGCTATTGAGCATGGTAGACTTTCATATTATTCTGGGCATGGACTTGTTATCTCTGTGTTATGCTATTCTAGACTGTCATGCTAAGATAGTCACCTTGGCTATGCCGGGTATTCCGAGGATCGAGTGGCGAGGTGTGGCTGACTATGTTCCGAGTAGAGTTATTTCTTTCTTAAAGGCCCAGCGTATGGTTGGGAAGGTTTGCCTTTCATATTTGGCATTTGTGAGAGATGTTGGAGTTGAGAGTCCTAGCCTTGATTTTGTTCCCGTTGTAAGGGATTTCCCTGATGTATTTCCCGCAAACCTGTCGGGCATGCCACCGGACAGGGATATTGATTTTGGTATTGACCTGGTGCTGGGCACTCAGCCCATTTCCATTCCTCCGTATCGCATGGCACCAGCAGAGTTGAAGGAATTAAAGGATCAGCTTCAGGAACTCCTAGAAAGGGGGTTCATTCGGCCTAGTGTGTCACTGTGGGGTGCACCAGTTCTATTTGTGAAAAAGAAGGATGGCACAAGTATCCCCTACCTCTTATTGATGATTTATTTGACCAGCTTCATGGGGCAAGGGTATTCTCCAAGATTGATCTCCATTCAGGCTATCACCAGTTGAAGATCAAGGATTCAGATATTATGAAGACTGCTTTTAGGACCAGATATGGGCACTTTGAGTTTCTTGTTATGTCCTTTGGGCTGACTAAAGCCCCAACAGCGTTCATGCACTTGATGAACAGTGTATTTTGGTCGTATCTGGATTCATTTGTTATTGTTTTTATTGATGATATCCTGGTGTACTCGCATAGCCAGGAGGAGCATGTACAGCATCTGTGAGTTATATTACAGAGATTAAGGGAGGAGAAGCTTTATGAAAAGTTCTCCAAGTGTAAGTTTCGGCTTGGTTCTGTGGCTTTTCTGGGGCACATGGTGTCCAGCGATGGTATTCAGGTTGATCCAAGGAAGATAGAGGCAGTTCAGAGTTGGCCTAGACCGTCCTCAGCCATAGAGATTCGTAGTTTCCTTGGTTTGGCGGGTTATTATCACCGGTTCATCCAGGGTTTTTCATCTATTGCTTCGCCCTTGACCAAGTTAATGTAGAAGGGTGGCCCATTTGTATGGTCGGACGAGTGCGAGGAGAGCTTCCAGAAGCTTAAGACAGCTTTGACCACAGCGCCAGTATTAGTTTTGCCATCAGCTTCAGGTTCTTGCACTATCTATTATGATGCTTCGAGAGTCGGTATTGGCTGTGTATTGATGCAAGAGGGTAGAGTGATTGCTTATGCTTCTCGTTAGTTGAAGCCCCGTCAGAAGAACTACCATGTTCATGACTTAGAGTTGGCTGTTATAGGTCATGCTTTGAAGATTTGGAGGCACTACTTATATGGCGTATCTTGTGAGCTATTCACCGATCATCACAGTCTTCAGCATTTGTTCAAGCAGAAGGATATTAATTTGAGGCAGCGGAGGTGGCTTGAGTTGCTAAAGGATTATGACATTACTATTCTGTATCATCCGGGAAAGGACAATGTAATGGCCGATGCTTTAAGCCGCAAGGCAGTCAGTATTGGGAGTTTGGCGTACATTCCAATTAGGGAGAGGCCCTTTGCAGTTGATGTTCAGGCGTTGGCCAATCGGTTTGTGAGATTAGAAATTTCAGAGCCCGGTCGGGTATTGGCTTGCATGGTTTCTCGGTCTTCCTTATATGATCGCATCAGAAAGCGCTAGTATGATGACCCGCACTTGTTTGTCCTCAAGGACGGAGTTCAGCATGGCGACACCAGAGATGCAACCCTTGGAGATGATGGTGTATTGAGGATGCGGGGTCGGATTTGTGTGCCCAATGTAGATGGGATTAGAGAGTTGATTCTTAAGGAGGCCCACAGCTCGCGGTATTCCATTCATTCGGGTGCCGCGAAGATGTATCAGGATTTGAGGCAACACTACTGGTAGAGGAGAATGAAGAAAGATATTGTGGGTTATGTAGCTCGGTGTCTCAACTGTCAGCATGTGAAATATGAGCATTAGAGACCGGGAGGTGTACTTCAGCGGATGGATATTCCAGAGTGGAAGTGGGAGAGGATTACTATAGATTTTGTGAGTGGTCTTCCTCGGACCTCGAAGAAGTTTGATTCGATTTGGGTGATTGTGGATCGACTGACCAAGTCCGCGTACTTCATTCCGGTGTGTACTACCTATTCTTCGGAGCGGCTGGCAGGGATTTTCATCCGGGAGATTATTCAGTTGCATGGGGTCCCAGTTTCTATTATCTCAGACAGGGGTACTCAATTCACTTCCCAGTTTTGGAGGACTTTCCAGCGAGAGTTGGGTGCACAGGTGGAGCTCAACACAGCATTTCATCCTCAGACGGACGGGTAGTCCGAGCGTACCATTCAGATATTGGAGAACATGTTGCATGCCTGTGTTATTGATTTTGGAGGTTCTTGTGCTGAGTTCTTGCCACTTGCAGAGTTTGCCTACAACAACAACTATCAATCCAATATTCGGATGGCACCGTATGAGGCCTTATATAGGAGACGATGTAGATCTTCGGTTGGTTGGTTTGAGCCCGGCGAGGCTAGGTTATTGGGAACAGAGTTAGTCCAGGATGCCTTAGAGAAGGTGAAAGTTGTTGACACGTGATTTTTGACCCTCCCCAAAATTTTACCCATGTTTAGCAGGTAAATATTTAATTTAGGCCA
>MU769513.1:0-14695 GCA_026770625.1 Nicotiana glauca
CTTTTTACGCTTATATACATATATATTCCTTTTAGCCGGAGTATGTTAAAGCGCCGTAAAAAAGAGGTGTGACAGTCTTATCTTTATCTATGAAAAGAGGCATTTAGCATTCCAAGTTCTCCAAATCAACTTGTCTCTAGGCCCACCTTGGGAACAACGAGGTTCCCAAAGAAGGACACGCTTTACATTCCTGCACTACGTGTTTAAATATTGCAATACGTTTTATGATCCTCACTAACTTGGTTACCTTTTTTTGTTATTTCTCTCCCCAAAAGTTAGTTCGCGCACTCTGCAGAATCATCTTATTCCACGTGATCCAGGGGCCCTCCACCCACTCCTCCTCTTAGTCCTGCTAAGAACAAGAACAAAAGCAAGATGGAAGATTTGAACAACATCAGAGGCCACTGATGGCCATGGTATTCGGGTTTCCAACAAAAGTGTGTCACAACTTGAGCAGAAATTGTTAAAGTTTCAGGAAGAGCTCGATCAAGTTCAGAATCTAGCCAACCTATCATTCTCCCTCAGCGCCCCAGATGCCAACTTACCCCATGTTCAAACCCCCATACCTCCTTAAAAACAACCCAATCATCCCACTGCTCCAACAAAGAACCAATGTAACACTTTCCATACTCCAAACAACACTCCACTACTCATCCTAGAACCTCAAAACTCTGCAACTGACCATTTCCACGCCCACACACCAGGCCACCACAACAATCCCATCTATGTGGAGACCATGCCACTCTCCACCCAACCTATATCTTGCATACCTGAGTCTGATGAAAAGGATCTACTCATCAGAAACTTGGCTGAGGAGCTTAAGAAACTAACTAGCCGAATTCAGGGCGTCGAAGGAAGTAAATGGAGCGAAGGGTTGAACTATGAAGACCTCTGCATACAACCGGATGTCGAACTGCCTGAGAGGTACAAACCTCCTAAGTTCAAAATATTTGATGGTACAGTTGATCCAAGGGTCCATCTGAGGACATACTGCGACAAACTGGTCAGAGTAGGAAAAGATGAAAGGACCCGCATGAAGCTGTTCACGAGGAGTCTGAAAGGAGATGCGCTATCTTGGTACATCATCCAAGATCCCAAGAAGTGGTCGAGCTGGGTAGGTATGACATCTGACTTTATGAACAGGTTCAGGTTTAATATAGAGAACGCGCCACACGTGTTCTATATCTAGAATCTAAAGAAGAAGCCCACAAAGACATTTCATGAGTATGCTACTCATTGGAGGTCCAAAGTTGCTAAGGTCAGACCCGCCTTAGAAGAAGAACAAATAAACAAGTTTTTTTTCTGGGATCAGGACCCGCAATATTATGAACGATTGATGCTGATTGAGAACCATAAGTTTTCTGACATTATCAAACTGGGGGGAAAAAATTGAAGAAGGCATTAAGAGCGGCATGGTTACAAACTTCGAGGCCTTGCAAGCTAAAAAAGGCCTTGCAGTCTGGTGGTGGGTCTAAGAAGAGGGATGTAGGAGCTGTGATGGTTGTATAAAGGACCAATTCTCCCCTCAAATACCAAACTTACCCAATACCTCCACTAACATACCAGTCAACCCCAAATTACCAAGCACCCTCTTACCAAGCACCACCACTAACTTATCAGTCATCTCCAACTCTTACATATCAACCTACCCCACCTAGATACTCCCAACCTGCTCAGGTATACCAAACTTACAATGCCCAACCATCCTATTATCAATCACCCGCTACACGCCAAAATTTCCTTAGGCCGCGACCTAATTTTGATCGAAGGCCTCCAAAATAATATACAGCCATCACCGAGCCCATCGACCAGCTATATGAGAGACTCAAAGCCACTGGTTATGATACCCCCGTCCCTGCTACAACCCCTGAGAAACCTTCCTAGTGTGTGAACCCAAACAAGTCTTGTGCACACCACTCCGGCATGAAAGGACACACCATCGACGAATGTCGCTCCTTAAAGGACAAGATACAGTCTCTGATTGATAACAAAGTCATTGTGGTAAAAGAAGCTGCTTTGAAAGTCTACAAAAACCCTCTGTTGGACCATAAGTGTGGGGGTATTCACATGATTGTAGTAGAGGATGATTGGGATCCCTAAGGATCCATGGGGTTGATCGCAGAAGGTGATGGCCCAAAGAAACCAGCAGTTACTCTCAATTCGATCATAGTCTAGATCCAACCGTCTGAGGACGCTGAGGTGAATACATCTATACCTCTTGAGTTTGAAGCAACGCCACCAACAAAGGCACCAACACCATTTGAAGTTGCAGTCTTGCCACCCAAGGAACATATTCCATTCGAAGTGAAGATAGCCGCGCCGCTCCCAGTGGCGATGTCCACCATGCCGCCATTCTACACAAATGCCGTACCCTTGGATTATATAGCCGAGGCAAGAAGGAAAGGTGAGGTCAGAATTGAAGAGACTGTCGTGGCACAGTTTATGACAAGAAATGGTAGAGTCTATACACCTAAACACCAAGCTGAATCAAGCAACCAGGTCTCCAATCGGCCACCCTTATCGAGATAGGTCCGGATGACCTTTGGAAGAAAATACAGGCCAAGGAGTATTCGTTCATCGACCAGTTAGACAAGACGCCAACACAAATATCCATCCTCTCATTGCTGCAGAATTCCAAAACACACAAGAATGCTCTGTTGAAGGTGCTGAGTGAAGCCTACGTACCAAGTAACATCACTGGCGGGGAAATGGCTAATATGGTGGGAAAAGTCCTGGAAAGCCATAAATCACCTTTTATGAGGACGAGCTGCCGCCTGAAGGTCTAGGTCACAACAAAGCACTGCACATCACTGTATAATGCGAATACTATTTCATCACCAAAATCCTGGTCGATGGGGGTTCCAGCCTTAACATATGCCTGTTGGTAACACTCAAGAAGTTGGGAAAAGGGATGCATGAGATAAAAGAAGTAGCAATCAATGTGAAAGCTTTTGATGGTTCTCAGAGGTCCACCATCAGTGAGATTAGTCTATGTCTGCAGATGGGACCAACCTGGTTCGAGGTCAATTTTCAAGTAATAGATGTACCAACATCCTACAACTTGCTGCTAGGAAGACCATGGATTCATGCCGCTGAGGCCGTAGCATCAACGCTGCATCAGGCCGTAAAGTTTGAATAGAATCACTAGGAAGTGATCATTCACGGTGACGGCAACAATCCTATATACAGTCGCCAGACCATTTCGGCAATCGGGGGAAGAAGAAAGCTGGGTGGAGAAACCTACCACCACATTGAGCGGGTCAATGATGTCAAAAAAGACAAATGGTGGGATAACAAGATCGAGAGTATATTGAATTGGAGTGGGTACAAACCTGGCAAAGACGCGACAAGAACCTCCAAGGGATCTCTAAATCTATAAAACTCAAGAAACATGGCACTACCTTCGGTTTAGGATATGAATACCCCTAGGAAGAGTTCAGTAATTGATCACTACCATGGTGCGGTACTTACTACCCGTTAGAGCAACCAATACCACATCCGGAGCAGACTTTCCAATAGGCCGACGTCGTCTATGGGACATATAAAGAAGAAGCACTCGCGGCAGTGAAAAACTTGTTTATAGGGGATAATGATATGGATTGCTGTGTTATTCTCGAGGAGGAGGGGGATGAAGGTCCTTCCATACAAGCTGTAAGCAGAGGGGCACATCTTAATAATTAGACCATAAGGACCACAGAGCCCGACGAGCCTCGGGGTAGCAAGGCTAAAACAAGCACTATTCATTGTTTTATTTACTGAATGATTTTCTTTTCGCATTTTTCAATTTCCGAAGTAAGATCTTCAATGTTTGAAACAATTATCAAAAACATGATTTATTTTTCGTTTGAATTAATATTTATATCTATCATTTTCCTCCTTACTTTACCAATACAACATTACTATTACTTATCTTGATGAACCAATGACTGTGACATGCAATGAGATAATGCAACAAACAGACATTGGTTTAGAAGAAGATGGCATACCTGATGAGATTGTCAAAGAAGTTGAGAACTTTGAGAACAAACCTAAGTCTAACCTGGACAAAACCGAAATTGTTAACCTGGGAGACGCACAAAACGTCAAGGAAACACGAATCGGCATTCACCTATCGCCATTAGAAAGAAATAATACACAGAGTTTCTAAAGGAGTATGAGGACATATTCGCCTGGTCGTATGATGACATGACCGGTCTAAGTAAGTCTATTGTGGCTCACAAACTACCAACCGATCCAATGTGTACACCGATAAAGCAAAAGCTCAGAAAGTTCAAACTTGATATGAGTCTGAAAATGAAGGAAGAAGTCACCAAGAAAATCAAAGCTAATGTTCTCAGGGTGGTTGAGTACCTGACATAGTTAGCCAATATTGTTCCAGTACCAAAGAAGGATGGGAAGGTCAAAGTCTATGTCGACTACTGGGATCTCAACCGAGCCAGTCCAAAAGATGACTTCCCTCTACCAAATATACATATCCTGATTGAAAATTGTGCCAAGCACGAGCTACAGTCATTTGTAGATTGCTTCGCTGGCTACCATCAGATTTGGATGGATGAGGAAGATGCTGAGAAAACGACTTTCATTACGCCGGGGGGAGCGTATTGTTACAAGATGATGCCATTCGGCCTGAAGAATACAGGGGCCACCTGCATGAGGGCCATGACAACCATTTTCCATGATATGATACACAAGGAGATAGAGGTATATGTGGATGATGTTATCATCAAATCCAAAAAGGCAACTGACCACATAGAAGATCTAAGGAAGTTATTCAATAGACTGCGGAGATACAACCTGAAACTAAACCCCGCAAAGTTTGCATTTGGGGTTCCTGCTGGGAAGATTCTTGGGTTTATTGTGAGCGGTCGAGGAATAGAACTGGACCCATCAAAGGTCAAAGCCATTCAAGAATTACCATTGCCAAAGAATAAAAAAGATGTGATGAGTTTCCTGGGAAGGATAAACAACATCAACCGATTCATAACATAGTCTATATTTATCTGTGAGCCAATCTTTAGGATGTTAAAGAAGAACGCCGCTACCAAATGGACCGATGAATGCCAAAAGGACTTCGACAGAATCAAGGACTACCTGTCAACACCACCAGTCTTAGTTTTGCCCGAGCCAGGTAGACCCTTATTAGTGTACCTTGTAGTGATAGATGGAGCTTTCAGCTACATTATGGGGCAACATGACAAAACAAGGAGAAAAGAAAAAGCCATTTATTATCTCAGCAAGAAGTTCACCCCGTACGAGGCCTGATATTCTCTTTTGGAATGCACCTGTTGTGTTTTGACTTGGGTAGCTCAGAAGCTGAGACATTACTTCTGTGCCTATACTACATATTTCATATCGAGGATGGATACTTTGAAGTACATATTTCAGAAACCCATGCCCACTGGCAAGCTAGCCAAGTGGAAAATCCTGTTAAGTGAGTTCGACATTATTTACGTGACTCAGAAAGTGGTCAAGGGATGGGCACTGGCAGACCACCTTGCTGAAAACCTCGTGGATGGAGAATACGAACCCCTGAAAATGTATTTTCCTAATGAAGAGGTATCATTCATAGGATAAGACATTGCAGAACCCTATGACGGTTGGAGAATGTTCTTCGATGGAGAAGCAAACTTCAAAGGAGTTGACATAGGAGCTGTTTTGGTATCAGAAACCGGTCAACATTATCCAGTGTCTGCCAAACTCAGGTTCCCCTACACCTACAATATGGCCGAGTATGAAGCCTGCATCTTAGGGCTCAAAATGGCTATTGACATGTATGTGCAAGAGCTTCTAGTGATTGGAGATTCAGATTTACTTATACATCAGGTACAAGATGAATGGGTGACCAAGAACTCCAAGATACTCCCGTATCTGCATCATGTACAGGAATTGAGAAAAAGGTTCACGAAGATAGAATTCCAACATGTTCCCAGAGTCCAGAATAAGTTCGCCGATGCATTAGCTACCCTATCATCTATGATACAACATCCCGACAAGAAATTCATTTATCCTATTACGGTGAAAATTCATAATCAACCAGCTTACTATGCCCATGTTGAAGAGGAAGCAGGCGAAAAGCCCTGGTTTCATGATATCAAGGAATATTTGGCAAAAAAGAGTACCCAGAGCTTGCCAATCATTCTAAAAAACGCACACTTCGGAGATTGTCCAACAACTTCTTTCACAATGGAGGAATACTAAATAGGAGGAATGTTGATTTGGGACTATTAAGATGTGTTGACGCAAAGGAAACATTCAAGCTGCTAGAGGAAATTCATGCTGGGACCCGTGGTCCGCATATGAAAGGTTGTCTTAGAAAAAAAGATACCCCAGGCTGGTTACTTTTGGCTGACTGTGGAAACAGACTGCATCCAGTATGTCCGGAAATGCCATCACTATCAGATACATGCAGAAATGATAAAGGTACCTCCAAGCGAGCTCAACACAACAAGCGTCGCTTGGGGAATGGACGTTATTGGACCAATCGAGCCTGCCGCTTCCAACGGACACAGGTTTATCCTAGTAGTAATCGACTATTTCACCAAATGAGTTGAAGCAACATCTTACAAAGTAGTAACCAAGAAAGTCGTGGCAGACTTTGTCTGCGACCGCATTGTTTATCGATTCGGCGTTCCAGAGTCAATCATTACTGATAATGGCCCTAATCTCAATAGCGACTTGATGAAATCCATGTGTGAAACTTTCAAGATCAGACACAATAATTCTACAGCCTACAAGCCTCAAATGAATGGAGCCATAGAAGCCGCCAATAAGAATATTAAGAATATATTGAGGAAAATGATGTAACAGCATAAATAGTGGTACGAGAAGTTATCATTTGCTCTATTGGGGTATCACACCACAGTTCGCACATCAACCAGGGCAACCCCCTATATGCTGGTTTACGGTACAGAGGCTGTTATTCTCGCCGAAGTAGAAATTCTTTCCCTAAGGATCATACAGGAAGTTGAGCTCGACGACACAGAATAGGTGAAGAGGCGTTATGAGAAACTAGCCTTTATAGACGGAAAGAGAATGAATACGGTCTACTATGGTCAACTCTATTAGAACAGAATGTCCAGAGCCTTCAACAAAAGAGTCAAGCTAAGACAGTTCACACCAGGGCAAATGGTGTTAAAGAAAATTTTTACGCATCAAGATAAAGCCAAAGAGAAATTCTCTCCCACTGGAAGGGTCCATACATGGTTCACCTGGTTTTTATAGGAGGAGCCCTCATACTTACAGAAATGGATGGAGAAGTCGGGCCAAAGCCGATTAATTCAGATGCAGTCAAGCATTACTATGTATAATGTTTATGCTTTCCTTGTATGATATAAATTGAACTAAGCCTGACCTGATTGCTATTTAAGAGGGGATACGTAGGCAGCCCTATGGGTTCGGTCAGAATTTAATAAAATTTTCATTTCCCATTGAAATGGGAAACTGGGGTAGAGTTTTGAGGAGGACCCTCAAAATTTCAAAGTAATTTTAGCCGATCGCCGCACGAGCAACAGTCAGAAATGTCAACCCATCAAACTAGGGCAGAATTTTGAGGAGGACCCTCAAAATTCCATAGCAAGAGAGGTTGCAATGTCTCGAACCACGTTATAGTCGTCGGTTCATCTAAAAAACTATTTTAATTATACATTTATGTCTTACTTTTACCAAAATCATGATCATGCATGTTTATTATTGAAATTGCTTCGTTTAGCAATGCTACCCCAACAATACAAATGGTATCATCGGATCAAAGCAAAACAAGTCAAGCAAAGCCAGCGGGATACGAACTAACCTTTCCCCTTTTATAGAACTCACGGTTTTTCTTTGGATGCAGGCACAAGGATCGCGAATCATTAAAACATACTGCACACTTATGGAACAAACGTTGTTCAAGAATACGACTCTCTTCACCGTTACACTTGCCAACATTTGCTATCAGCACATACCCTAATATTCTGCATGTCGCAATTCTCCTAGTAATCACAACACCGCAATCTTCTATCAGCTAAGATAACTTTACTATCATTTGTTATCTTATTTCTGGTATAAGGCTACTATTCTGCCTTCTGAGGTTAAGCTCTTCCTCTATCTGGATCTGCATTGCATAAGGCTACCATTCTGTCGTCCAACTTGCATAAGGCTACTATTCCGCCTTCCGAGTTTAAGCTCTGCCTCTATCTGCATTTGCATTGTATAAGGCTACCATTATGCCTTCCAACTTGCATAAGGCTACTATTCTACCTTCCGAGGTTAAGCTCTACCTCTATCTGCATCTACATTGCATAAGGTTACCATTCTGCCTTCCAACTTGCATAAGGCTACTATTCTGCCTTTTGAGACTAAACACTGTCTCCATCCACATTGCACGACTGAAAGATCGCCATATTGCATGGCTACAATATCGCCGCATTGCACGGCTGAAAGATCGCCACATTTTACGACTAAAAGATCGCCATATTGCACGGTTGAAGGATCGCCACATTGTACGACTGAAACATCTCCACATTGCATGGCTAAAAGATTGCCACATTGCACGGCTGAAAGATTGCCACATTGCACGGCTGAATGATTGCAACATTGCACGGCTAAAATATTGCCACATTGCACGGCTAAAAGATCGCCACATTGCACGGCTGATCGCCACATTACACGGTTGAAAGATCGCCACATTGTACGGTTGAAAGATCGCCACATGCTACTGCATCCTTCATGGGCTGAAATATTGCCAACTCATCCAAAGGCATCATCTTTCGGAGGCACCATCTTCATAGCCCGAGAACACCATGTCATGGCCCGAGGATTTCTTTCAATCTTTTGCATATCATCATTCAAAGGCATCATGGTTTGCAGGCACCATCCTCATAGCCCGAGAACATCATTTCATGGCCTGCGAATCCTTTATTATACGCTTCATGGCCCAGGACATTATGGTCTAAGGACGTCATCTTAACCGTCCAAAGACAACATTCATGGTCCAACAGGAATTTGCATCATGTCTAAATTTACACACAACATATGCTTGTGTTGCTTATTTGCAGGTAAATCGGCAAGCAACAACCATCTCGACGGGAGCAATTCTGCTCCACTGCCCGCAACCGTATCAAACCTAACCATTCCCATAAGCCGTCCACTCACCTGGCCCTAGATACTACATCCGTTCTTGGAAATTCGCTATTGGCATACTCCGTCGATGGATCCTGAACTACATATGACCCGATTCCTATAAATCAAGGGATATGTAGGCAAGTCGGGACCCGGGGTGCGGCCTAAATCTTCCCAAATCATTTTGCTCGGTCAAAATTGGCCATCATTTCTTTACCCAGAAACTCTTTCATTCTTCCTAAGTAAAGAGGGGCAGCTGTTGACACCCAATTTTTTCCTATATATTTTCAATATGCAAAATACTTTCAAAATAACATATATATGCATATATAAGCATGTCCAAGCATTTTATTAGTTTTCCATAATTTTTAAGGGTTTTAAACTAATTTATTTCCCTTTCTCATCCATAAATCTCAACAATTATCTCCAAAATTATTATTTTGGTAATTTATCTATTATATTTTCATATTTATGCCAAAATATGTCTTAGGTAATTTTTACATATTCTTTACAATTTTATTTAGTAATTTTAAAGCTAATTGCATATAATTGCAATGTTAGTTATTTTAAGGTCTAATTGCATTTTATGTTCATAAAATCGAGTCTTATATTTTTAAATTGATATTTATGTGTTGTGAATCATTTTACCACTTTTAATTTATTTTCATAAATTTATTTACTATTTTTTATAATTTAAAAACGAGAAAATTAGCTATTTAAATAATAGCCCATTTTTATTTCAATTCCAGCCTTAATTGAACCCCAATTCTCCAGCCCCAATTTAATTAAACCTTACCCTAACCTAATTTTAACCCTACCAAAACCCGGATCCCCACCTACCCCTTTTAATCAAGGTCGTTGATCATTTAGATCAACGACCATCATTCACCCTTCCATAATTAAATCCAAAATGACCCCCCAAACCCTCTCATTTGTTACAATCCGCCGCCTTAGAATCCCCTCTCCTCTCGATTCTCTCTGTCGCCTCACATAAACCCTAGCCGCCGCCACCCCATTTCACCCTAATTCCTTGCAATCCCTGCCTAATCCATGTATTCCCATGGCCGCTTGAGAGGTGTATCGTCTCCGATGGCTTTTGGGTGTCTGTTTCCGTGATTTCATGGTAAGATATCAAAGAGACCCGGTCGAGTCTTTGCTCAACCTCTATCTCTGGTCTTTTTTGGTCACCTTTGGCCGTTCGATTTAGATCCACGGGTTTTCTGGCTAGATCGGTAATTTCAAAGTCTTTCTCATTTTTTATGGGTTCTCTGAAACCATAGCTCTAAGGTCTCTTGATTTTCTCTCAGATCTATCTTAGATATGTGCTTATTACGAACTTCTTAAGTGTTTTCTCGAAGGTTCTTTGATTTTCTTTCAAAATGACTCATCATTTTTCAACGATTATGGTTTTGTCTTAATTTTTTTTAAAAAAAGATCTCTTCTCTATTTTTTATGCTATTTATGATTTTGTTATGTTCAAATGACTTGATTATGCTTTCCTTCTACTTGATTGAGCATGTTGAAATCCCTAGGTCATTTTGGTCTTATCCGGTTTCTAAAACTGTCCTTGTTTGTTTAAGTGTATACTTGTTCGATTAAGTTCTTTGTCCTTGTTTGACTTATTTGATTCTGAGTTCTTACCATCTTTTAAACTCGACTATTGCTGAAACCCTAAATTCTTAAAAGGTTTTCCTCACTTATTACTATGAGGTCTTTATTTGTTTCTGACTTTCTTTACCTGTTAAGACCGGTTCTCTCATCTCTGATTCTCTGTGACCACTCGACCTTGCTGCCTACTGTGCTTCAAGTAGGTTTTCTTTACTACTGAGCCCTATCTTACTCTTGTTGTTGCTGCTTGTTTGTATGCATCAAGGTGTTTCTTTTGCCAACACGTTTGGCCTGCATGTCTGATATTTCTGTTCGATCTATTTATATGGCAAGGTGCAGATCATGTTTCTTGCATGATTGATCTTGATTTCCTCAATCTTACGATTGATTGCAAAGGTTTCCCTTATAAACACTAATTTTTACTCATTTGTTTAAAATTAATTGATTCCCCTCCTTTAATTACTGTGATGTTTTACCTTGCTGAATCCTTTCCTAAAACTAAGCATATTTTGTACTTAGACTCAATATTTACCTTATACTTTTACTACCCTCTTATATGGCAAGAATTGGTTTGCCTCAAACTAATTTCTTTCCTTAGTTAACCCTGTTAGTATCCGTTTGAGCGGTAATCCCTTGATTAAAGGGAAGTACTTGTGTTAATTGATTTTGATTGTGGTTATTTCCATGTTTGAGTTTAAACTTTACTGGTTACCTTATTTTTCACTCATTTTCAAAACTATAAACACCCCACCCTCTCTTCTTTCAAACACACGAACAATATGAGTTCAGAACACACACTTACACTCAAAAACTCTCTCTTTCTTTACTACTTGTTGTGCTACTACTTTGTCTAGCCGACTGAAAGCCAAGGCTAGACTGTGGAATCCTTCTTACTCTTCCTTTCTGCACTTTGCTTCTCTACTAGTATGTCCTAGTTGATTTTTAAGCCTCAACAACAACATGTTTCTTTAATTGTTTCAATTTCCCTTATTCTTGTCTACTCCTATTTATGGTTCTGCAGTCAAGTTACATTTACTAGCATGCTGTAATATATTCCCTTTCTCAATGTGTGTTGAAGCATACCTTGTCAGTCACTTGTTGTGTACTTGCTTTCTTATGAAGCACAAACCCCCATATCCCCTGCTGGGGTCGTGTGCTTACAGACAATGTATCCCCAAAATCCCTTGACCAATTTTGTATGAATACTGATTCTATGAAGTTTTGAGTTTTACTATTACAAACTAATTTCAATCACCTCTGTCACTAATTTCTTTCAAAATGGTGTATCAGTCCAGCTTTTTTAAATAAATCTCTTTCAACATGTATTATGCACTTCCACTATACTCTTAGAATCTAGGTTCTGCCCCTCTTATGTGAGCCTTGCCTTGGGATCCTTGAGGTCCCTCTGAACTTGGACACATAAGGGCTGGCCCTTCCACACTGCACTCATTCTGTTTGGTTATGCAAATCTAGGTGTGAGCACTGCCCGGGGATCCCTTGAGGTCCTTAGGGAACTTTGACACACCCAGTTATGAGAAAGGCTTTGAAATATTGGCATTTAAGTGGTTCATTACATAACTCAGAGAGGAAGTCAAGATCATGCTTCCTTTGGTTGTAATTTCTTATTTCTGCACTTTTTTTGTAATTCAATCATTTGGCCTGTAATAATTTGTACACAATATCGGGGTGATTAGTGAAAAGGGTGGGCAGTTGTATATTGTGGATAAATTGGGTAGATAACATGCCTATAGGGTCTATTTTTCTTTTAGATTACATGCCTATATGATCTGCTCTGGTTTAAAATAAATTCTGCATGCTTTACTTTCACACAATTAGAAACCATATCTATATGATTTAAATGGATTTAATAATAGATAATATGCCTATAGGGTTAAAAATCAACTTTATAATTAGATATCATGCCTATAGGATATAAAGTAATTGAAGTTCAATTTTCATTACAACATGTATCCAGACTCGTTTCCCTTAGAAATCATGCCTATAAGTCCAAAGTCAGCTTTTAATACTTAGATATCATGCCTATAGGATCTAAATAGCTATATTAGAAATCATGCATATAGAATTTAAAACTAGTCCTGTTAGAGAAGTCATTTAGTTCATATTGTGTACTCTGAATTGGATTGGTTAATTAATCTGCCGCTTCTTTAATAAGTTTTTCAAAACACTGCCTTGACTTAATACCGTTAGAAAGCATGCCAATAGGATCTCAAGTCTTCTACTTAAAATTAATCACTGCTCCACTGCATTTCTTAATCAATATAGATATCATGCTCATAAGACATCACTATTACGCCTAGGCAAGCCTTAGGTAATAATAAACACCGGAACCGCCTCTGTTTAATTATCAACTGCTACAACCAGCAGACATGCCTGATTCAGACTTCTTTTTTGAGTTATATAATGAATCTGGTTCTGACTCAAATAGCGTGCTTTAGGGTTTAAAATTCAGACCTTAACTGCGTTTAAGTCATTATGTTTATATGCATTATTTGCGGAGGTATACATGAGCCTTTTAATTGTTTATATGTTTTCCCTCTAAATGTAGTTCTACTTGTTTTGTATGGCGCCTTAGAATTTTTACTTTTAAACCTAAGAGTTAGATTAGAACCTGCTTATACGAATAATAGTCCTAAATTCCTCCGGGACTGATAGGAATAGGACGGGTAACAACATGCAAAAGAGGTCGAGACCAATCCTCACTTTAATACCTTCACAAGGTGGGAATGGTAGATATGGATATGATGACCGGTGTGCTAATATCACGTGTAGCACCTTTTTTGAGGAGTGATTACTGGGTATTGCATTGATGTGATCTATATTACGAACAAACCCCTTTTCATTCACAAGCATGCTTAGACTATAACTCTTTTCAAAACCTTGCTTTTTATTATTTTTCAACACTTGCGTATTTAAATTTAAAATCCCATATTGTTTGAGCCTTTATTTTTTTACTTGCTAATTGCACAAATTCACAAAAATTATTTGGCCGGGAACCACACTAGTGGATCGTGAGGGGTGCCTAGCACATTCCCCTTGGGATAATTTCAAACCCTTACCCTATCTATGGTTACCAAATGTAGTTGTAGTTGAACCCCATAGGTGCCCTAACATACCTTAAAATCGTTAGGTGGCGACTCTTCAAAATTGCAAAGCCCCATTCCCAAAAGGAAAGAGTTGTCCCAACAAAATGTCATAAAGCCGATTTTGCAAGAAAAAGGGGGCGCGACAGCGGCGAAGTAGCTCGGACTTAAGCTTGTCGAAGGCCTGCAAAAGAAAACTCAATAAGGAAGGGAAAGAGCAAAACTTGAAAGGCTTGTGCCAAAACTCACCACAAAGTGAAGCCGTTGGGATTCCTTAAAGGTTGAGCGCACGTCAGCTAGACTAGGTCCCTCAGCTCCGAAAGAGTCGACCGCGGTCGGGGAACGACCACTCGACACATACGATCCCAGGTTTCGAGTATCCCTTGAAGTACCTTCTATGAAAAAAGAAGACGACAGCGGAGGAGAAACCACCTTTCCAAAATCAAAAATCACAGGCGTGGCAGGCTCAGTCAATACTTCCACTCCGGGCCCCCGTACCAGGTTTCCCTTTCTTTGAGCACTGTCGCCCTACAAAGGTATCTCTTTCTTATTGTTATCATTCTTTAGCCCAGAAGCTAGCAACCTTTCTCCTTCTCCAAGATGGCACGACCTCACCTCAAAAGGCTCCCCGATGCCTACAATAACAGGGTTTGTACGCAAGAAGAGAAAGTGTATTTCCAAATGAAAAAAGGGAAGGGAACAAATAGCACAACACATGTAAAGCCCCATGAAATCCCTACTCGAAAACCCGGATCCCGTGTGTCACACCTCCTTTTTCATACGCTACTTTACCCGCGAGGGCGTAGAGGAGTTTTTCCAATTTAAGGACAGTCGGAACGGGATTAGTTATTTAAGTTTTTCAGAGTCACCACTTGAGAATATAATGG
>MU769515.1:16604-34482 GCA_026770625.1 Nicotiana glauca
ATATAATGCCATCTGGTCATGGGTTAATGTGCATGTATAAATGCATGAAATGCATAAGACATACGTTAATAAGATTTTCTCGGAATGCTATAAAAATCAAAATGCCTTTCGGATAAATATTATCCAATACGTATTTTTCTGGGACCCATAAACAAGAGATAATAATAACTCACATGGGGAATCAAGAATATAGACACCCCTAGTATTTCTATGAATAGAGTAATTTATGGAAACCGTGCGTTTGCTCGTTTCTTACTGTATAATTTGGATCATGCCAAAAAGAAAGAAGGGATGGCTTAACATACCTGAACCGATTCTATTGACTATCCCTTTAACACCATTGATTGCGACAATGCGTAACGGCGGATCGATGTAGGGAATAATTCTTATGATATTCTTTGAGAAAGATTGCACCGTACTCCCTCGTGTAGTCTCGTATAATTTTTGTAGCAAAGTCACGTTGACAGAATTTTTGATGAGTTGGTGAAATTTCCATCTTCATTTTAGAGATTCAAATGATGAATTTGAAAAGTATGGAGCTAATAATGTTACCATATTCTTGGCTGGAGAGTCTTCGTCAATAACGTTACTTTATCCTTTGCTTAAAGTATTTTAGAATGAATCTTGAAAAGTTATCAGAATGATAACGTTTTGTTCCCCCACTTCTAATTGTAATATTGCTTTGAAGGTCTTGGAAGTGGGTGCCTTGTAATTAATCTAATAAGTTGCCACTTAACCAAAAATGACCAAAGAGTCATTCTTTTAATATGTGGGATGCTGCCACGTTTTGGGGTTAATTTTATCCAATATATCCACAATTAATTAGGTATGTTTCGTTATCCGGTAATTAACCAATTACCCATATAATTGAGAATTATTCTCACTTATTTAAAGTACTACTCACTTTTCACATACCTTATACACCTTACTATTATGGTCATGTGGTACCTCGTATGGTACTAGTCCATAAATACCGAGTATTTAGCTCGGGTCTTATTTTATCCCAACATGCCAAACTTGGACGAAAATTCGTTTTGTTTGACTTGCTTCCCCTCTCACCTTCACGAATTTACTTATTACTTGTTTGAAATAGCATAATCCTTATAATCTCCAAATAATCTTTTCCTTGGACTGATGTCAATTACCTTACGACAAATTCAACGTGCAATACTACAGTGTGCAACATTATCGTAATTTAATACTGCAAAGTGTAACATCATCGTAATGTCGTACTGCAGGACATGACATATCACTTCCGAGCTCTCATTAATTAATTTATTTATGACGTATTTTTATGTATGAAAATATGGGGTGTAACATCGGCCAACCAGTTTGTGAGATTGGACGTTTATGAGCCGAGTCAAGTGTTGGCTTGTGTGGTCTCTATGTCTTCTCTGTATGATCGTATCAGGGAGCGTCAGTATGATGACCCCCATCTGCTTGTTCTTAAGGACACAATTCAACACAGTGATGCTAAGGAGGTCATTATTGGTGATGATGGTGCTTTGAGGATACATGGCAGGCTATGTGTGCCTAATGTGGATGGTTTGCGCGAGTTGATTCTTCATGAGTCTCACAGCTCGTTGTACTCTATTCATCTGGGTGACGCAAATATGTATCAGGACTTGAGGCAGTATTATTAGTGGCGTAGAATAAATAAGGATATAGTGGAGTATGCTGCTCGGTGTCTAAATTTTCAGCAGGTGAAGTATGAGCATCAACGGCCGGGTGGGTTGCTTCAGAAGTTAGATAAATGGGAGCGGATCACTATGGATTTCGTTGTTGGACTCCCACGAACTCAGAGGAAGTTTGATGCAGTTTGGGTGATTGTAGATAGGCTGACCAAGTCAGCTCATTTCCTTCCTGTGATGACTACCTATTCTTCCGAGCAGCTAGCTCGAGTTTATATCCGTGAGATTGTAAAACTCCATGGCGTACCAAAATATGTTATCTCTGATAGGGGCACGCGATTTGCATCACGGTGTTGTAGATTTGTACAACATGAGTTGGGTAATCGGGTGGAGTTGATCACAATATTTCACCCCAGACAGACAGACAGTCCGAGCGCACTATTCATATTCTTGAGAGTATGCTTCGTGCGTGTGTGATAGAGTTTGGAGGTTCTTAGGATCAGTTCTTGCCACTTGCGGAGTTTGACTACAACAACAGTTATCAATCCAGCATTCAGATGGCACCGTATGAGGCTCTATATGGTAGGCGGCGTAGATCCCTGGTGGGTTGGTTCAAACCGGGCAAGGCTATATTATTGGGTACAGACTTGGTTCAGGACGCTTTGGAGAAGGTTAAATTGATTCAAGATAGACTTCGCACAGCCCAGTCCAGACAAAAGTGTTTTGCGGACCAGAAGGTTCGCGCTGTTTCATTTATGGTGGGAGAGCGGGTCTTGCTTCAGGTTTCGCCTATGATGGGCGTTGTGAGATTCGAAAAGAGGGTCAAGTTGAGCCCAAGGTTTATTGTCTCGTTGAGGTGTTGCGACGTGTTGGGGAGGTTGCTTATGAGCTTACGTTACCTCCCAGCTTGGTAGGAGTTTATCCGACATTTCATGTTTCGATGCTTCGGAGGTATCACAGTGATCTATTTTACGTGTTGGATTTTATCTCAGTCTAGTTGGACAAGGATCTATTTTATGTTAAGGAGCCAGTGGCTATATTGGACAGACAAGTTCGAAAGCTGAGGTCAAATATCATTGCATCAGTAAAGGCTTAATGGGGTGGTCAGCCGATCGAGGAGGTGACTTGGGAGATCGAGCAGAATGTGCGCAGTCATTATCCTCATCTTTTCACCACTTCAGATATATCTCTATGCTCGTTCGAGGATGAACGAATATTTTAAGAGGGGGAGGATGTAACGACCTAGACGGTCATTTTGAGAATTTACACCTTGATCCCCTATTATCTGCTTCCCCCGTGTCTTTTCTAGTATTGTGATTTGCCGGGATGATTCATGTTGAGTTTTGGAGTGTTTTGGGACACTTAATCTCTAAATGAGAGCTTATGTCTTAGAATTTGGACCGTGTCGGAACAGTGTGAAGACGGTTTTGAAATGGAATTCCGTCGATTTTGTTAGCTCCGTTGGGTGATTTTCGTCGTAGAGGCGTCTTCGGAAATTGTTTTGAGGTTCGTAGTTCATTTAGGCTTGAAATAACGAAAGTTGAATTTTTGGAGTTTCAGGCTGATAGTGGAATATTTTATATCGGGGTCGAAATTCGATTCCAAAATTTGGAGTAGATCAGTAGCGTTGAATATGACTTGTGTGCAAAATTTGGGGCCAATCAGACATGGTTTGGTCAGTTTCGACATCAGTTGTAGACTTTTGAAATTTCAAGTTCATTAAGTTTAGATTAGAGAGTGATTCGTAATTTTAGCGGTGTTTGATGTGATTTGAGAGCTCGACTAAGTTTGTATGATGTTTAGGATTGGTTGGTATATTTGGTTGAGGTCTCGGGGGTGACAGGTTGTTTCGGGTGCTTAACGGATTGGTTTGGGACTTATGCAAATTTGCTGAAGTTGATGCACATTTTGTTTTTGCACCTGCGCATTTTGGACCGCAGGTGCGGATCCGCAAAAGCGGATAAGGAGCCGCAAAAGCGGAATTGGGCATGCCCAGCTGGGACTGCAAAAACGGCCAGAGTCTTGTAGAAGTAGACTCGCAGAAGCGGATAGAGGCGCAGAAGCAGCCCTTAACTGCAAAAGCGATTCTTGAGGACTTAAGTTGTGTCCGCACCTGCGATGGTTTTTCTGCAAGTTCGGGACCGTAGATGCGGTTAATCCCTTGCAGAAGTAGAAATCGTTGGGCAGAAAAGGGGATTCCGAGGGTTTGAAACTTCATAACACAAAATTCAATTTGGAGTTCGGTGGCAAGCGATTTTTCGAGGGATTTTGAAGGAGAGCTATTCGGTAACTAATTCTAACTCGATTTTGATCATATTACATTAATATATTGTTGTATTCTTCATCTAATTAAGGAATTTGAGGGTGAAAGTTTGGAAAATGGGGGAAAAGTTCCCCAATCGAAAAATTCGATGTTTGAGTGGGAATTAAGCGTCGGTTTTGGATGATTTTGTATGTGTGAACTCGTGAGTGAATGACTGTTCATAATTTGTAACTTTTATCCGATTCCGAGACCTGTGCCTGGGGAGAATTTTGGGCATTTTACTATTTTCTCACCTTAGCTTTGATTTTATTAGCTAAATTAGTTGCTTGTAGCTATACGTTATGTAATTGATTTGATTCGGTTTGGACCACTCAGAGTTGGATACTTATGGAAATGGCATGATTTCAGATTGATTTAAGCTTGGCTCGAGGTAAGTTGCTTGCCTAACTTTGTGTGAGGCAACTCCCCTTAAGATTTAGTACTTTTTGATATATAAATGTCGTGTACGTGCAGTGACGAGTGCGTACACGGGCCATTTGTTGAAAACCCCCATTTTCATTAAGCAAATATTTATTTTTCCTTTAATTGAGCAATACTAGTATATGTACTATCCTGTTTAGCCTAGGAAAGCATGCCTACGTTCCTTAACTGTCTTTACTGCCTTAACTGCCTACCTGAACTCTGTGCAGCATGTTTAGTGCAAAATTACCTGTCTTCTTTGATATGAATTTAATCTAGTTGAAATTGTTGTTTATGTTGATTGATATGTATATTTAATTTGGGACTACAGAACGGTATTCCGGCAGATCCCCTTGCACATTTACGTTGGGGACTACGGGACGGTATTCCGAGAGATCCCCTGTTGCTATCTCTATGTACTGAGTTGTTGTTTTTCTGTGATTTCATTTTCGCTGACTGTTAGTATTTTTCTTTACTACGATATTTCATATTTTTTATCTTATTATACATATATACCAGTAGGGCCCTGACCTGATTTCATCACTACTTGATCGAGGTTAGGCTTGACACTTACTCGGTATCGATGTGGTATACTCATGCCCTTTCTTGCACATGTTTTTCATGTGTAGATCCAGGTACCTCTTCCCAGCCATATTTCCAGTGAGGCGAGGCGATCTTAGAGATTTCGAGGTATATCTGCCGCGTCCACAAACCTAGAAGTCCCTCTCTACTCTTGCTTAAGTTAAAGACTTCTTGTATTTTCTTCGTCGATAGATTGCTAGAGTTTAGAAGCACCATTTACTTCTGTAGCTTGTGACTCATGATATTTCGGGTTTTGGGAGCATTTATATTCAGTTCAAGAGTGTTTATTGTATATGCCGAGCGGCATCTAAACTTCTTAATTAAATTTAACTGTTAAATTTTAGTTTTTCATGTTTTCGTTTCTTTTTCGCAAAATGTTAGGTACCTAGTCGTAGAGACTAGGTGTCGTCATGACGGTTCACGGAGGGAGAACTTGGGTCGTGATAGACAGTGACCTCCCAAACCAATAATTTTTCACCAAACGATTCATAATATTTGATATATCTTTAGAACTCTGGAAAATTATTTCGATCGTTTGACACTTAGCCATAAGTGCTTCATCCCATTATCAATTTTGCTTTCCTTATAAATT
This sequence comes from Nicotiana glauca, assembly GCA_026770625.1. Classification (NCBI taxonomy): domain Eukaryota; kingdom Viridiplantae; phylum Streptophyta; class Magnoliopsida; order Solanales; family Solanaceae; genus Nicotiana; species Nicotiana glauca. The sequence goes on from MU769515.1 coordinate 22,132, forward strand.
TAGCACACTTGTTCTTCTTTGATATATTTGTGATGGTTATTTAAGTTGTTTGAAGAGATATCAAATCTAAAGTGGGTGACCTCATAATAAAATCGTTATTGGTACTCCACTTGCTATTATTGCTAATAGTGTCATGCCTCTTGATATGATATTTGCAAGTAATGCATTACATAAAAATATTATTTCAATTTCGTCGGAGGCATCTATAAAGAATAATTACGTTATACCATAGTCGACTCTTTATAATATAGTCTTGAAAGCTTGTTCTTGTTTAGGATTTAGCTTTGATTGTGCTTTCTCAAACACTTGTATAGCATTTTGATTCTTAATAATATTTTTTTACTTTGTGTTCTAACGCTCTTTTTATGGAATAAATTTATGTACCCTAAGACTTTTTTTAACTTGAATAAGAATTTTACCCATTTGATGAATTTAGAAAATAATTGAATTGGATTCTCTTGCTAAATAATTAATTAAATTTTTTAATTATTTGGTTTAAACATATAAAATAATTTATTCTATGTTGATTCAGATCTTAATATTAGTTAATCTCTTATTTTGAATATTTAATCTTAATTATAATTGTATACACCATATTTTTATTTTCAAAGAGTGAAAGATTGATATGACATTTCACTTTTAGATCTTTATGTTTGTAGAATCATTACTGGTATTGACTTTTACCAGCCAATTTTTTTCTCTTTCTCACACATCTATATTCTTGATATTTTCTTAGTTGTTATTTAATAATTAGGTATTTTTCAATATTACACAAAAAATTGATTGAAAAAATTATTTGAGTAGGAAAATAGATTAAATATAATATTAAAAAATATTATTGTGGGGGTATTTTTTTCTCAATTTCAACTCTTTATGCAGTCCATTTAATATTACTTTTATTTTTTCTTTGTATTGGACATTATGGAGTCGTAATGTAATGCCAATGTGGAGGATTCTTATAAAATTGATTTTATTAAATCTTTAGACATATTTTTAATAAAAATTTAATAGTAAAATTTTATTTATTTTAAAATTTTAAATATTAAAAATTATCATAGAAGGTATTGTAGTCCAAAAATAGGTTATTGCAGTTATGTCCTTTCCCTATATATGAGTTCTTCCGTTTCATATTTTAGGGATATTTGTAAATATTAATATTGTATTTATGTTTTTATAGTATATAGGCTCTCATTTTTCTAAGACATTATAATACATTCTGAAATTAAATTAGTAATTTAAATTTAAATTAGTAATAGGAATTTTTAAGAATAATTAATAGGATTACATGACTAAAGATATTTACTTGTTCAATTTTATATGAATTAGACAGCCCCAAAGTAATTATACTAATAGGATTCCTAAAGGAAATCATGTAGGATTCTTAACGTGTAGTATTATGTCCTAAAACTAATAGGATTATAAGGCTAATATCTAGAATTCCGATTATGTCCTTTTATTATGAGTTATTATGCTTAATATTATAAGATTATTTTTATAAACTAATATTGTATTCATGCTTTTATACTAAATAATATAAATATATATAACACACTCCAATTTAGGTTTGTTGTTTTAGACTTGATAGTATTCTATGGTTTAGCACACACTCTTACAAATGAAAACAAAAAAGACCCAGAAGTCAAACTAGTTCTTTCCCGAAACATAATCGTCTGACTCTTTATAAAAAAGATATTGAAAAAAATATACATAAAGCAAAGTCAATTTTTATTTTTATTTTTTCTTTTGTCACAACCGGGAAATAGAGAGGTCAATATATATACACGTAAAATAAACAAACAAAAAAATTATTGATGTTTAAACAAGCATTGACCTACCAAAGATGGAGTGGGAAGCACATTTCCAAATTAATGCATTGGGGGTTAACTAAACCCAAAAGAAAATAAAATACAGAGGAAAAAGGGGGAAAAGACTCAATTAAGCAACTGGTTTTAATTTCAAAAGGTTTATTATTAATCCCCAGTTCGAGTATTTGAAGGGCAGCTCAGTGCACGAGATATTCTTTGTTCACACAGGGTTCGGGAAAGGACAGCATCCCAAGTAGTGTGATGTAGACAGCCTAACCTGATGCAAATTTTAGTGATTGTTTCCACGGCTCGAACCCGTCAAGTTCGAATATTTGTTTAATTATTTTATTTTATTTGTTAGGCACATGCTAGTATCAACATATTGGCTTTTCATTACATCCAAACAACAATATAATTTGATATATACATAATAGTATAATGTTTGATTAACATTATTAGCCCATAAATAGTATAAAATATTACGTCCAATCGACTAGTTAAGTGCACCAGCCAAATGAACAAGTATATAAGCCATGTTCATTGAACCTTTAGGGAACAAAAAATCTTACAAAATTTAGAAAACTCTCATTTTATAACTTAAATTAAATAAATGTGTCTTTTAAAAATATACATAAATAAGTAGTAAAGTACTGTTAAATGTTAATCCATCCCTTTTGGGCAGTTAATAATACCGTTAACGAGACAAGTTCTATCTGACCAAACATGATAGAGCCAAGAATCTAGTTTTGTGTCTATATTTTTCTTACATTTTACTGGATTGTGATTTTTGGGGTTTCGAGCAGATTTTCTCTTGTGAATATTGAATTGTTTGTTAAATTTAAGATGGTTGATTCATTGCATCTCACCTATATTTTCTTGTGTTTTATGCCAGTTATTTAGCTAATATTAGACATTTTTAATTTTTGTAATTTAGAGATGCTCTGACGTAGGAGACACTCATATATAGTCTATATCCAATATTGTAAAACATGCAGTGAATTTTATGGGAGTTATTAATTTCTCTTTGTGTTTATCCAAAATTGTAAAAAGATGAGTACGTCAAGTTCGACAGGATGGAACAAGTTAGCTCATTTTAATTCATCTATTACAGTTTAAAGTAACTTTATAGCGGGTCAATTGTTATTGAAATCTGTATTGCTATAAAATAAAATAATAAACTTTCTGAAAAAACTGAAACAAAAAGCTAGTAGAATAGATCGTCAAAATATATTCTAGAAACAATATAGGAACTTCAAAATAAATTCTGAAAATAATATAGGAATAAATCGAGCCCGCTGAATACACAGTGTGTCCTTAAGAAAATTATTCCCCTCAAGTACCCGAAATTCTGGATTATATCCTCCCAGCATAGAACGATTTAACTCATCAGCGTATCGGTACCAAAAATGCAGATGAACACCGAACCCACTCGAAGGCTGTGAAACACACTGGAATTTTTGTGCAGAAGAAGAAGAGATAATCAAAAAAATTCGTAAGTAAATATTCTGGGATTTGAAAGAATATTCATAGCCAACTTGGTATTGTTTCTGAAAAGGTTTGTAACTTTTCAGAACAGCTATAGCTGTTGGAAATATTGCGGGAAAAAATAAAACGAATTTAAAATAATCCAGGGCCGAACCCGAAGCCGAGCGAGCAACAACGGCACGAGGCTTGCCGCCTTCTTAGCTCTTTAAGAGCTAAAAGATGAGCTTTTCTATATATACACAAAAAAATTCTTTCATTTACCAATGAGGGACAAAGTGCATTAGTAAAGTGAACTAATTCAAAATTTCACTTCACAATTCTTTTCCCACCATTTTTCATTCACACGTTTTTTATTAATACTCCCTCCGGTCCAAAATAAGTGATTTTTTTGCCCCTTTTTTGTGGTCCAAAATAAGTGATTTTTTCAGATTTCAAAAATGAATTAATTATTGTTTTCCTATATTGCCCTTGGAATAAATAATGTTGGAGTATGTGTTAGGAGTATTTATGTGAAGAGATAACAAAAGTTAATATGGTCAATATCATTGCTAATAAATATTAAAAGATGAATTTCTTAATATGTGCGAAAACAACCAAAAAATTACTTATTTTGGATAGCATGAAAGTCAAATAATAACAAAACCCAACATCAATAATATGTCTATTCATTCGTTCAATTCATTTAATCCTACTAAATTAAGTTCAACCTGCTTATCTGCCCTAATATTCCTCTGCCTTAATATAGATGAATATTTCCTTTTGTTACCAAAAAAAAAAAATAATTCCTCTGCCTTGGACTTCGGTATCTCGAGAAACCATGCACTTTGAAATTATTCAATTTCACTATGTTTTGGTAGGGATATTTTATGGGGGGAACGTGAATGAATATATTAGGGAGAAAAAATAGAGAGTAAAGAGAAAAATGATTAATTTTTTAGTAATATTTTTATATTATTCTTTTTTTTTTGGTTTTCCTCGAAATTCGATATCATTTTAAGATCTCCACTAATTTAAATTTACGCAGAAATGCTTCCTATTAGAAAAAAATTCTAGCAGAACTCGAACCCTGAAGCGCTAGTTAAGGATGGAAAAATCTTGTCCATCACACCATAACCATTGATGATATTTTCTTAACATTATCAATATAGTGGAACTACAACGTAACTAATTCTATGTTTTCGATAAAACGACTATATCAAGTTATGCAAAGCTAAGGGGGAATTTGGGTTTGGGGGTGGGGGGTTGAAAAATGTCAAAATTATATTTGAAGTTCAAATGCTATTATTTTAAGTGTTTTTGGTCAAAACAAAAAAAAATTATTCAATCAATTGTGTATATTTACAACTACTATTCCTTTTGGACTCTAGAATTAGCTCTTTATAGACAATATCTATCCACTCATCATCTCATCTATACATATCATCTACTAATCTGTTGAATCTATATAGGAAAACTATTTAGACTCTCTAATACTTTCTGCCATTTGTAATATCTCTGCCCGCTGATATGTAGTTGGAGGACAATTTCCCTTACCCTGAAGTCATTTTCTTTCTTTTCTTGCTGAAATCTTCTATTGTTCCGTTCTTGCCAGACGTGGTATACGGTAGCAGCAAAAAACAACCATCTCACCACTTCTTGCCTTGCTTTGCCTACCTTTGTTCTTTTGGTCACCCAACTAAGTTCTTCATCCTATGTAGATATTTGTCTAGGTTCACCTATCCATCGGAGTAGTTTAGTCCATATCTGTCTTGAATAATTACATCCAAAGAACAAGTGTGAGAAAACTTCATCCTCATTTGAGTTACACAAGACACATTCCTTTGGGACATTAATTCCCCATTTGTCCAGTCTATTAATGGTAGCTAGACTTTGTCTAACTGCCAGCCATAGTATGAACTGATGCCTTGGTAGTAATTGTGTTCCCATAGTAGCATGCTTCCAAGATACCTTCTGGTATTGTGGGCATAAAGATAGGTATGCCTTTTTTATACTGAAGTTCCCCTGTGTAATGCATTTCTGCAGCTCTCCTGTACAGTCCTTGCCCCTCTACCATTCTCTTGCATCAAAAATTTTCCTCACAAGCCAACTTGTTTATTTAGGTGTTGCTATATTGTTTAAATCTCTATTCTTTATATAGAATCCATGTACCCACAATACCCAAATAGTCTCCTTTTTTGTGATCACTGCCCATAGAAGTTTACATATTGCTGCCTTGTTCCATGTGTGAAAAATGATTAGATTCAGTCCACCAGCTTACTTGGGCATACACAGCTGATCCCATGACACTAATGCCTTCCTCGATGCCTCACAACTTCCTGTCCAAAGAAAGGTTCTGCAAATGCTTGTTAGTAGCTGAGTTACCTTCTTTGGTAGTAGAAATACTTGAGCCCAATATGTTTGTGCCTCAAATAGACACTCTTAATCAGTTGCAGTCTTCCACTATATGATAGCAGCTTAGTAGTCCAACACTTGATTTTTGCTATCATTCTCTCAATTACTGGCATATACTGTTGTATGGTAAGCTTCCCGGAAGATAGAGGAACACCTAGGTATTTGAAAGGTAGTTCTCCTAGGGTAAACTGCATTTCATTCAAAATCTACTCCTTTAGCTCCATTGATACGCCAGTGATATATAGGGAGCTTTTGTCCAGATTTGCCTTAAGACCAGAAAGTTCCGAGAAATGATTGAATGCTTGCAGCAACAACTGAATGGAAGCTCTATCTGCTCGACAGCACAATATAAGATCATTCCAAAAACATATATGCACTAACTTCAATTTCCCACATCTTGGGTGGTAGTTGAAGTTAGGATTATGGTGTAGCTGCTTAAAGGTCCGGTTTAGATATTCCATAGCTAGCACAAAAAGGTTCGGGGACATAGGGTCCCCCTGCCTTAATCCCTTTTTAGCCATGAACTTAGGAGTGATCCCTTCATTGATTAGAAGTGAGTAGCTAACTGTAGTAACACACTCCATGATCCAATTCACAAATTTCCCCGGCAAACCAAATTCCAACAGAACATTCTTGAGAAATCCCCATTCCACTAAATCATATGCCTTCCTTATATCAATTTTTATAGGGCATCTAGGTGATAGGCCTTTCTGAGTGTAGCCCTTAGCTAATTCATGAGCCACTATAACATTATCCAATATACTCCTTCCTGCTATAAAAGCTGATTGGGATGGTCCAACTAGATAATCCACTACTATTTTCAGTCTCGCAGTAAGAATTTTCGCTATAAGCTTGTATATGGTAGTGCAACAAGCTATAGGTCTATTATTTTAAGTGTTGTTTAAAGCAAAATTCAATTTTCATGAGAACTCGAATATTCTCAGTACTTCAACTTCTGAGAATAATGTAATGAACTATGTGACTTAACTTTATATAAGTACCTATTTTTGCTTGTCAAAAAAAAAAAGGTAGATGGGACATTTTCCTTAAGGAACTGTTAACAGGAAACGTTAGACCTATTTGATAACAGGAAAATTTAGATATATTTGACGTGAAAAATATCATAAACAAGTCATGGCGAAATTACAATACAATGTAGACTTTTGTGTTTGACACAATCTTTAGTAGCAAGATTTTCATCTGTGCACTTCTTAACTTGGCCGCCTTAATAGGGAATCTTACAAAAATGTCCCAAAAAATTTGAATTTACCAATATTTAATCATTAATTATAAATTTACCAAAATTAGTCAAGCACATATAAAAATTAAAAATCCAAAGATAAAAGGTTTTTCTATTAAAGAATCATACACAAAGATCGCCTTCCATATTTTCAATCGTGATTGGCAACATTAGATGCAAGACGGAAAGTAAATTTCATGAATGAAATAGCAAATAAAGTGATGAAATCCAAAAAAATAGAAGATTCCAAAAATCCAAGCAAAAAATGAGACTTTTTCCAATGGGTATGGTTGAGATTCACTAAAAACATATAGATGAGTCAATATACAAAATTTAAGGAAGATTGGAGGTGCTTTGAACTGATTTGGTATCAAAATTCGTAGTTAAAATCCAATTCAAAAAATTCTTTTGTGGCATATGTATCAAACATGTATCACGCATGTATCTCTCACACAGGTATACATGGATATACATGTGATACACATTTGATACATATGTGACACATAGCATACACATATTATTTTTTTCATGTTCTACTTCAAACTTTTAATTCAAACAACCTCAAAACTCCACTAAATCATTCCAAAACTGAGATCAAGCTCCTTAAAATGTACTCAATCTATTCTAACAACACCCACTCAAAAAAAAAAAAGCAAAAATCTGACCTTTTTTGGCTACAAATAGCTAATTGGCTAATATTAGTAATATTTTATGAAATAACTAATTTTTGTAATAAGCTACTTATAAGTGGACATATCTAGTATTTTCCCCCTCAATACATTTTTTAAGGTGAAGGATGAAATCGGACATCATTAGCTTAGATAGGGGTATTGTCACTTTTAGCCCGTGCTAGAAACTGTTTATATTTGGTAGGCAAAAAAGTGTATAAAATTTATATAATTTTTGTATATAACGTACAAACTGTATAAAAGCATATAAAATTTAAATAAAGCTAGAAACTATTTATATCTAGTAGCCGAAAAAGAGTATAAAATTTATATAAAAGTGTATTAAATTTGTACAAAAAGAGTGTGTGTATGTGTATATATGTGTGTGTGTGTGTATATATATACACACACATAAATTTTATGCATATTTTCAACTATTATTTTTACAGCGGTTATATAATGTCATTTTCTCATTTAGATAGTAGGATGTAGCCCAATGACAAAATAAGCCTTGATGAATTCAGTTGGGATAATCATTTTTTAGCCTCCAAAAAAAATAATAAACGGCAAATGTATATGTTTTGTATATTAAGTACAAATATACATAGTATATACATAATCAATAGTCATGGGTGAAATTCAAAAATAATCATATTTACAAGTGATAATTAAAAAATAGCCACAACTTCAAAAGTAATTGAAATTTAATTACTTTTCATGTAAAGATAAATCTGAATCACAACATTGTTCAAAATCCGAAAATATTCCAACATAATATACTGGAGTTCAAATTTTTTGCATGTGAACGTCCAGCATAATATACTGGTCCAACATAATATGCTGGAAGTTTATATACAGGTGCTCCAATCTCCATTATATTATGTTGGAACTTTCCGTGTGCAGGAGTTCTAGCATAATATGCTGGAAGTTCATACACAAGTGCACTAATCTCCAGTATATTATTCTTGAACTTTTCGTGTTACTTGATTATTTTTCAATGACTTTGCAAACGCTGGCTATTTTTCAATTACCTTGTCCAAAAACTGGCTAGTGCATGCTATTTTCACCACAATCACTGTATATATGTTGTATATTTGGGTTATCGTCTGTAATTATTTGGGCTAGGCCCAAAACGAAAAAGCCCAATTCAATTGCTTAGCCCGATATGTGTCTACTAATATAAGGTTGTAGCGGTAAATACTTACTAAACTCGACATTTTAATCAGATCAAACAATTAATAATCAAAGGTGAGAGTACATGATTAAGTAATAAATATATATGTATAAAAAGACACATCTCTAATATTCATCAATTAAGTGTAACATGAATAATTTTTTACCCCCAAAATGTCAAAAATAGAGAGAACAAAAAGTTTCTCCTCCTGCCTTCCCATCCTATTTTTTGATCTTTCAACGTTGGCGTAGTTATTGACATGCAGTTAAGGGCGAATATAGAGCATTAGTGTCGGGTTCATTTGGACTCAATACTTTTCATAATAATAACAACAATAATAAACCTAGTATGATTCTAACAGGTGGGGCCTAAGGAGGGTAGTCTGTATGCAAACTTTACCCCTACCTAATGCAGGTAGAGAGGCTGTTTCCAATAGACCCTAGGCTCAGGAAAGGTATGAAGAAGGGGAAAGCAAGGAAGGAAGAAAGAAGGAAGCGAAAAGAAAAAGGGAGAGATAAATGATAAGTAATATCAAATAATAGCAACAGGGAATGTAATACCTGAGACGAATAAAACCACATAGCGTAAAAATCTAAGAATATGAAGGGACATGTATGCTACTAAGACAATCGGTGAACAACTAAAAACTACCCACTAACCTTCTACATTAATCCTCAACCTCCACACCCTCCTCTCAAGGGTCATGTCCTCAGTGAGTTGAAGCAGCGCCATGTCATGTCTAATCACCTCTCCCCAGTACTTCTTAGGCCTACCTCGACCTCTTCTCAAACTCTCCGTGGCCAACCTCTCACACCTCCTAACAGGAGCATCAATGCTTCTCCTCTTAACATGTTCGAACCATCTCAGCCTCGACTCCTACATCTTTTCCTCCACGGGGGTTACTCCCACTCTATCATGGATAGCTTCATTCTTAATCATATCTCTCCTGGTACACCCACACATCCATCTCAACATCCTCATCTCTGCTACTTTCATCTTCTGCGCGTGGTAGTTCTTGACTAGCCAACACTCAGCCTCATACAGCATAGCCGGTCGAACCACCACTCTATAAAACTTACCCTTAAGTCTTGGCAGCACATTCTTATCATATAAAACACCGGAAGCGAGCCTCCACTTCATCCATCCCGTTCCGATGCGATGTGCGGCATCTTCGTCAATCTCCCCATTACCCTGGATAATAGACCCGAGATACCTAACACTCGCTCTCTTGGGGATGACTTGAGCATCAAGTTTTACCTCTACGTCTGCTTCATGGGTCCCATTACTGAATCTGCACTCCAAGTATTCTGTCTTGGTTTTACTCAGTTTGAAACCTTTAGACTCCACGGTTTGTCTCCAAATCTCCAACCTCGCGTTAACTCTGCTTTTGCACCTCGTCCATCAGTACTTTATCATCGGCAAATAGCATGCACCAAGACATCTCCCCTTGGATGTGTCACGATAGTACGTCCATCGCCAAGGAAAATAAAAATGGGCTAAGAGCCGATCCCAGGTGCAACTCCATCACCACAGGGAAATGCTCCGAGTCACCACCCACAGTCCTCACCCAAGTCCTATCATACATATCCTTAATCATCCTAACGTACGCTATTGAAACACCGCTAGCCTCGAAACACCTCCACAAGACCTCCCTCGGTGACTTTATCGTACGCTTTCTCAAAGTTAATAAACGCCATATGCAAGTCCTTCTTTCTCTCCCTGTACTGCTCCACTAATGTCCTTACCAGATGAATCACTTCTGTAGTCGAACGCCCTGGCATGAATCCTAACTGATTCTCGGAAATAGACACGCACCTCCTCACCCTGGTCTCCGCCACCCTCTCCCAAACCTTTATAGTGTGACTCAACAATTTGATACCCCTATAATTGTTTCAATTTTGAATATCACCCTTGCTCTTGTAAAACGGAACCATCGTACTCCACCTCCCTTCTTCGGGCATCTTTTTCGTTTTAAAAATAACATTAAACATCCCAATGAGCCACTCCAAACCTGTGCGCCCCGTGCTTTTCCAGAATTCCAACGGGATTTCGTCTGGCCCTGTCGCTCTGCCCCTACATATCTTACACATCGCCCCTTCCACCTCCTCTACCGTAATCCGCCTATAGTACCCAAAATCCTGCCGACTTTTGGAGTGCTCCAACTCATCCAGCACAATATGTTTATCCCCCTCCTCGTTCAACAATTTATGGAAGTATGTTTGCCATCTTATACGAACCATAAATCTATATCTAAAAGTTCATAAAACTTAAAACAAATGGTAGGATACTATTAAAGAAATAATGAATATAATGATAAAAACCTTAAATGAAAAACTCATAAAGTTTAAATTTCGAATCTTTTCACCTATCTTTTTTCATCCCTTTTATTTGTCTCCTTTTTCTTCTTGATTCACGGACACCCTCGTTTCAAAAGCCTAATCTGACTCTGATGTACAAGGAAAACGTGTCGTGTTTTAAGACACGCCACTTTTGAAGAGAAAAAGAGCTTCCAATTTAATGATACTATGAATTTTTAATTTCCACCGTCCCATTTCAACGGTTGTTTTAGCTAAACAAAATTATCCCAAAATAAGTACTCATCATTTAAGAAATTCAAGACTAATAGTCTGTTTGGTCAAGTTGCAAAAATTAGCTAATTTTAAAAAATACTTTTTTTTAAAAGTATATTTCTCAAATGTACTAATGGTAAGAAGCAGTTTGTGTTTGGCTAATTAGTTTGAAAAATATTTTTAAGCAACAATTAGTGTTTGGCTAAATAGTTTGAAAAAACACTTTTCGGCAGCAATTAGTGTTTGACCAAACTTTAAAAACTGCTTCTAAGTATATTTTTCTCAAAAGTGCTTCTCAAAAAAGTGCTTTTGGAGAAAAGCTATTTTTTCTGCTTCTCCTCAAAAGCACTTTTTTCCCTTCCAAAAGCTTAGTCAAACACCTCAATTTTAGCTTGGCCAAACAGGATATAAGAGCCCGTTTGGCCAACGTATTCCGAAAAATACTTTTTTTCTTTTCAGAAGTGTCTTTTTAAAAAGTACTTTTGAAAAAAATAATTTGTGTTTGTTTAATTCATTTAAAAAATACTTTTTGCAACATTTGGTAAGCAAATTGTGTTCGGCCAATATTTCTAAAAAAATACTTTTGAGTGTCAAATTACCAAAACAGATAGTATCAAAGTCTTATAATTATTTTAAAGAGAAAAATAAACTTAAATATTTATCGTACGATACTTTTATTATTTTTATTTTATTTTATTAAAGTGTAAAACATAAAGTAAACATACCTATTAAATATTTAAATCAATATAACACATATAGGTATACCAAAGCATATAATTGTCACGACCCAAAATCTAACCATGGTCGTGATGGCGCCTATTGTGTTACAAGGCAAGCCTATTTCCCAAAATATTACTACTAATTTGATTATAAGAATTTAATAAAACAATACCAACATTCAAACTTCTCATAACTAAATCAACTCTAAATATAATTAATATAAAAATACGGAAGCTAGCCCCAAACATCGGGGTGTCACTAAGTCATGAGCGTCTAAAACTATAAACTAAGATATATA
>MU769518.1:3867-16473 GCA_026770625.1 Nicotiana glauca
CCAAAGTGATAAATAAATAGAGACCATAGGCACAATTTTAATATACATTCTCAAGTACGGGTGCACATTTATGTGACCCAAATCCTACTCTCGACGAAGTCGAAATGTGTCTAAAGCCACCGGCGTACTGGTACGGTGTGGTTAAGGAATACATTTTCACGACATTGTAATTCTTTAAAATTGAAAAGCGAAACATTAATGCACATAATTAAAAGCATATAATTGGAATCAGATAAAAAATCAAATTCAACAGTTGAGCGACCGTGCGAGAATCACGGAATTCGGGAGTGCCTAACACCTTCTTCCGGGTTAACAGAATTCCTTATCCGGATTTCTAGTTCGCAGACTGTAACAGAGTCAAACTTTCCTCGGTTCGGGATTAAACCGGTGACTTGGGACACCATTATATTCTCAAGTGGCGACTCTGAAAAACTTAAATAACTAATCCCGTTCCGACTGTCCTTAAAGTGGAAAAACTCCCCTACGCCCTCGCGGGTACGTAGCATATAGCAATTATTATATGTGAAATCGGGAGGTGTGACATGAGTCATGCTATTTGATTGCCTTGTTTGAGGAGGTATATGTGAGCCTTCATTATTTATGTGCTTCCCCTGTTATTGTGCTACATATTTTGTATGTCGCCCTAGAGTTTTTACCTTTGAAACTCCAAGTCAGCCTAATACCCCTCCCTTTTAGGAATAGTAGTCCTAAATGCCTCCGGGACTGATAGGAATGGGGCGGGTAATAGCATGCAATAGTGGTCGAGATCAATTCGCACTTTAGTACCTTAACAGGGTTGGAAGGGTAGATATGAATATGATGACCGTGCGCTAATACCACGTGTAGCCCCTCTTTTGAGAAGTGATTACCGGGTATTGCATTGATGTGATCCATATTTTAAATAAACCTAGGACCCCCTTCCTTTATTTTTCTTTTCTTTTAAAGCACTGCAACTCTTTGTTTAAAAATCAGCCTTTTAATTGCTCTTTCAAACTTTGTTTACTTTCAAACCATTGTGTATCAAAATCTCCTCTTATTTGAGCCTTATCTGTTTATATGTTAATTGCACCTCAAATTCACAAAGAACTGTGAGCACGTGATTTTTGCCCTATATGAATTACTCCCACAAAATCAAAACAAAATAATTGTTTTTCATTGTTTGCAATCTTGTGAAATTTTGTGGCATTTTCTGTTATTGTGTGAATATTGTCTGTGCCTGTTTATTTTATTTAATTAATAAAAACTACAAAAATATGTTACATTTGCATTTAGGATTTAATTTTATATTTTTAGATTAATTAAGAAAGTTGTTGTTTTACAAAAGATGAAAAATTACAAAAAAATAATGAATTTTTTGCATTTTAGTACTTAATGTCGAATTTTGTGTTTTCTTTAAATTGGTATTTAATTATTTTGTGATAATTATTACTTAGAGTTAATTAGTATTTTAGGATAATTTGGTCAAGGATTAATTTAGGTTTGCATTTTATTTTAATTAGAATTTTAGAAAAAAAGAAAAAGAAAAGAAATTAAAAGAATTTGGTCTTCCTTAAGACCCAAATTTGGGCCAAATCCACCCCAAGCCTAAACCCCTTGCACCAGAAACCTGCCCAAGCCCAATTAAAACCGGTCCAGACCCGTCTTCAAACCAAATCGTCTCTACACCCACCAAACGACGTCGTTGGGACATATTTTAATATGAGCCGTTGAATCAACTTGATCTAACGGTCCCTGATCTTCACCCATAACCCGACCCGTTCCTTAACCGACCCAGCCCCTTACTAAATCAAACGACCCCATTTTAATTGAAGATTTGATTAGAGCCGTTGGATCCTAAACATCCAACGACCCTAATTAAATCTTCAATTTTAATATACCTAAAACTCTACCCCCTCTCTCATAACCCCCCTCCTCTCTATCGTCTCTCATCCTTTAGAGACAAAACGTAACGCCGCCACAAACCACCACTCTCCGCCCACCAGAAATTGCCTCGCGGCGGTTCCGGTGGTCCAAACAACCCCATTTTACACCATAGAACCCCCTTTACCCCCTCCTCCTGAATCCTTAACCCGTATATCTCAAATCCCCCTAATTTGGCTCGAATATTGGATCGAAAATTGACCCAGAACCCTAACTCACCCAATCGCCTCCAAATTGACACCAAATGACCATCAAGCCTCCCTCACCCCAAATCCCGTGTCAGTTTCCTTTAAACATCTCCGGAGAGGCTCGAATATCAAATCAAGGGTTTAAGTCCTAAGAGCCTAAAATAAAAAATGCACAGGCAAGGTCAAGGTCTTAGTTTCATGAAGTTCGTAGGGCCGATTGCATCACGAAATGAAGTCTTTCGCCTGTTCTTGATAGAGAACAGATGATTGACATCATCTTATGGTGTAATCGAGAAGGTCAATCCTGTCCAAGGTTGAATCGGTAAGTTTCCACCATCCTTTCCGTTATTAGCATTTCACATTTGTTACCTTGTTGTTTTCTTTTATCCTTATTCAACTGGTCTCTTTTGATTAAAATTAGAAAGTTTCAATTTTTGAATTTAAGTTTTCTTCTTTTGTTTTTTTTCTGTCATTAATTGTTCGATAGTCAAGCGATGTAGTGCTTTTCAGTTTTTTTTCTTGATTGGGTTTGGTCATTCTGCCATAGTCGTGTTAAGTCTCTGATTGTAGTTTCAATTCTCATGTTGGGTTTTGAATCCCTTTGTTTTGTGTTCATTCTTGAAATCCATTTAGTTTGTCTTGTAAAAAATAGAAGCTTGGAATGTGGGTGTTGGATCATATTAAAAGGGATTGTTTAGATTGAAAGAATTTCACCTACTTAAGAAGGTTTTATAATGATAGGGTTAGAATTACACTAACTAGGTGAGTGGACAGTTAAAAATTGAAAGGATAAGTTGATAGTGGTGAAGGCACTAACTAAGTGGAAAATTTAAAAATGGAAAGATAATTAGTCGTGGAAATTGCACTAATGTTTGCTTGAGGATTGAAAAGGGATCACTGATATATAATGTAGGAGGTCTGAAGTTTAATAAGAGATAGACATGAATAGAGAAAAAAAACACCGTGAAATAGGAATTTGAGAGCCTAAGGTGAACACTTAGGGAACACAAAAAAAAAGCTAAGAGAAAGAAGAGAGAACAATATAGAGATATCTTAGAACTGAAAATATATATAGAGAGAGACTGAATTGATAGAACAGAAGAACATTCTGAAAAAAATACTGAAAAAATACATAGTGTTAGAATCAGAAGGGAGGAAAACTGAAACTGTTGGAGAAAAAAAACTATTGTTCCATTAAGAAAATTTGTGATCTTTGAGGCTCCTACTTCTGAAATCATTTCTGGATAATTAAGGGTCAAAATTACTTGAATTTTGGTTGGTTTTCAAGTGTTCGGGTTCAGGTGTTGGTTGTGTTCTGATTCTGAGTTTTATTTGATGCTATTGAGGGTTCAAATCTGGTTTAAAGTTGGGTTTCCTTTATCATTTCTGGGTTGTGTTGCTGCTGGTCCATTTCTGTTGTTACTATACTAACTCTTTACATTTCCTTTTCCATTTCAATTTCTAGGTATATCCTCAAACTGTAATGGAATGGAGTTTTATAGTTGGTGTGAAGATCTGTATTAAATTGGAGTTTAAGTTGAATCATTGATTCTTGTTTGTTAATTTCAATCATTGCGTATGCTCGTATTGTTCAGTTTTTGTATAAATTCAGGCTTTGATTATGCTGGACTGTTGGTCCAGGCTAGTAGCTTAAAATGATTTGGCTGTTAAATGAAGGATGCATTCAAATTGATCTCCATGTTCTTTGCCATTTCGTACTTAGGCTACGAATTGTAGATATTAATTAGGCTGTCTCTTTTCTGAAACTGTGCATATAAGAGTAACCTATAGAGTATTTCGCATGTGTACTGATAAAATGGACTATGGACTCTGACTATGTAGACTCATGCTTGACTTTTATGTTTTGGATTTCAGCTGCTGTTAGTATTCTACTGAAAATCGCCTGGTCCTACCCTTGAAAAGTAGGCTGTTAGCATGTATGTGTGCAGGTTTATATAAATGCAACGTTGAAGTGATAATTAACAATGGATATTTGACATGAGTTTTGATATTCAGAGGGAAAGCCAATGCGTAATTTGTGATTTAAAGAAGCATGAATGTATAAGTAGGGTATTTCACTAATGTTTCAGTTTCTAATATGTGAAGGATAACCGTGTGAATGTGTTAGATTATAATTAGTATGAATGATGAGCTGTTCGTTTCCTCGATTTAAAAATTCAGCAGTAAGCATGCTCATTTAGCCTCCAAATTCCAATAGATGCCCATTCGCATGTACTTCATTAATTCATAAATGAAGTTATAGGAACTTAAAAGGGATGTTTAGGAATAACTATTCGTTAATTTCAATCAAAGTCTTTGTTTTAATGATTATTAAGTTCGTTGCTGAGATTGTTCATAAACCTACGGTGTTCGAATGTTCTTGTGCTTTTCCCAATCTGAATTACATTCGGTTGCTACCCGAATTCGATTTTAACCTCTTTGACATCCCTATTTGAGCAAGGCTTCAAGTAAATATGGGCTCTCCGTTTGAGTCTGTATAGGGTGTGCTATGGAATCCGATATTTTGCATCCTTGTGGTGTTATCTGGGCTATTGGGCGTCACTTTAGGCCAGACCTGAATTGTAAAAATAAAATCGGACTTGCCATTACTTTGTTTTAGTCTATGCTGTAGTTCAACAAAAGTTCTAAGGTGGTGTAATTCTTGTAAGCCATATTTCATTGATGAATCCTTGACAAGGTGCACCGCGCCGAATAAAATCTTAAATGCATGGCATTCATTTAATTATTTAAAAAAAATCCTTAGAATTGAAGGTGTGCCATTTAGCGAATTTTTCATGACCCTCGTAAAGTTAAAATGTGTAGTTGTTTTAGGCGCGCTATTTTAATAATTTACCTTCCTAAATACGGGTGCACATTTATGTGACCCAAATCCAAATCTCAACGTTCGATAAAATGTGTTGCGGACTACGGGTACATTTATGTGACGTTGGTTCGAAACGTACTTTAAATAACATTGAAATCTTCCTTTAATTAATTAAATAAAAGTGATTTTGAAGTTAAAATTGCACATAAGTTCAAAAATATTTTAAAATCAGATAATTTAGATAATTATAACAATTGAGCGACCGTGCTAGAACCACGGAACTCGGGAATGCCTAACACCTTCTCCCGGGTTAACAGAATTCCTTACCCGGATTTCTGGTTCGCGGAGTGTAATACAAAGTCAATCTTTTCCTCGATTCGGGATTTGAACCGGTGACTTGGGACACCATAAATCTCCCAAGTGGCGACTCTAAATCTTTAATTATATAAATCCTGTTTCGATTGTCCTTTAATTGGAAAAAACTCCCTTATATACCCTTACTACGGGGTGTAGTAACAAAAAGGAGGTGTGACAGCTCTGGCGACTCTGCTGGGGAAAAGAACCCAGAACTTCGGTTCAGGGTTTGAGAATTCGAGCTTGGAATAATTGTTGTATTTGGCTTTGTTTATTATATGATTTTATTACATGTTTGGGCCTAATGCGCTTAGTGTTGCTTTTACCGCTTTGATATTATCTGAACTGTAAATAAAGTGCTACGAAACCCCTCTCTTCTCTCTCCTGAGGAGTGCACGCTGGTCGTGACTTCTTTCTGTTAGTGTCATATTCCAAATAGAACCAGGTTCAGACAAGTTGCAAAGCCGGATGATCTTTTGGTTACCGGTACGCAGCCCCCCTCGGCTCGAGTTGTCCGCTCGGGTAAGCCAGGTCTAGAACAAACAAACTCAGGATTTTAAACCTAGAATAACAAAGCCTCATGCCAGATCCCTAGTAGGAACGTTTGTGTGCATCACGTGCATTTGACCTTGGAGACTCAACACAGGGGTTGGGTCTTTCTAGGATAGGTGTACCCGAAATAAAAGACCATCCTGATGCATTTTACTTGCTACTTGTGTATTTATTTGCTTCGAAGTTGCATGTTGACCGACTTTTGAATAATGAGAGGAGAATTAAAAATAAAAAATAAAAAATGAGGGAAATAATTTTTTTTGTGTGAAAAAAATAGGATTTGAAAATAATAATAATAATAATAATTTAAAAAAATGATAGAAAAGCTGTGCCAAAATTTTCTGTCTTCCTTCTAAAAAAAAATGAGAGTAAATAAATGTCGTTGTTTTGCCATAAGTAATGGTAATGCCGTTCTTGTCCAAAATAGCGAGATGTCCCCAAAAGGACGCCGGAAGGCCGTTTTTTCAAGAACAACCGCCTTTGATCATTTCTCAAAATTTTTGGCCGATTAGCAAACATAGACTTTAAATCTTCTTCGAAGTGCTGAAAGGCCGTATTGACAAAACCAGATATTTTTTTGAGAATTTTTGAGAAACAGTGATGATTTTTTTTTAAAAAAAAATCTGTATTTGTCAGTCAGAGCCTGTTAGTCTATTTTTAGGCTGTATTGCTATTTTGATGTTAGAGTCTTTTAGAGTCCGTTAATCTTGTAATAAAAGGTGTCGTTGCAATAAACACATTTTTCTTTTATGGAAAATTTGAAAAAAAAATCCAATTTTTTTTTCATTTTTTGCATTTATCAGCCAGAACTACGCTCGGTCTATTTCATGCAGGGTCATGATACGTAGGAAATCTCCATAAGATTCGATCACAACTAAAAAGAAAGAAAAAGGAAAATAAAATAGAAAAAAGGACATGGGTGACAATAGAAGGAGAGGTCATGATTAGGAAAAGCCGGGATGACACAAGCAACCAAGAAAATGCATAATAGAAATGGTTAACTGCTTAGGTGCATTGCATCCCTAATGTGCGTTTACCTATCTGTTAAAAGCCCTAACGCTAACATGATGCTCCCATTTTGTTCTTTTTCAATATTCAGAAAGGTGGTTGGTTTGTGGTTGTCACACCTCCTTTTTTCACTACTACACCCCCGTGAGGGGCGTAATAAAAGGGACTTTTTTCAATTAAAGGACGATCGAAACGGGATTATTATTAAAGATTCACAGTAGACACTTGGGAGATTTATGGTGTCCCAAATCACCGGTTGAATCCCGAATCGAGGAAAAGATTGACTTTGTATTACAGTCTGCGAACCAGAAATCCGGATAAGAAATTCTGTTAACCCGGGAGAAGGTGTTAGCCATTCCCGAGTTCCGTGGTTCTAGCACGGTCGCTCAACTGTTATATTTGGCTTAAATTATCTGATTTTAACAACTATGAACCTATGTGCAAATTTTAACTTTAACTGCCTTTTATTTATTTTTTAAAGAATGTTGAACATCGTTTAAAACATGTCTTTGGATCGCGTCACATGAAATGCACCTGCAATCCGGAACACATCTTATTCAACATTTTTGGGATTTGGATTTGGGTCACATGAAATGCACACCCGAGTTTAAGAAGGTAAAATTATTAAACACGCGCCTAAAGAGACTAACGCATTATTATCTTTGGGGAGGGCCGCGAAATTCGCTAAACGGCTCCTCCTGAAATCTAAGTATTTTAATTCAATCATTTATTGAGGGACCCACAATTATGCATTTTATTTGGCGAGGAGGCTCGTCTCATTTTTATTTAAGGATATCCTAAAGCGACTATGATTTTCTATTTACTTTGTCTCTAAAAGAAATTAAGAAAGGCCCTAATTGCTTAATATTATAAAATCGGGCTTCAAGTTCAAGTCTGGGTCCAAACAAAAGGGAACGCCTTTTAGTTTGAACCCGCTACCTAACTTGAAAACCCTCAGCTGGCCATTTAAAGACTAACACACCAGTGGCCATTTAAATCCTGGGCCCAAAGAGCCCCAACCATATAATGTACACATCGGACAAAATCTCAATAGCCACAGACGTCGGGCCTGGAATTAGCCCAAATCAGTCAAGCTAATCAAGTTGTGTTGTGGAGGTCCGAAGGTCGAATCCCCGGGCTGGCAGGCCAGCGATTTATTTAAACGCCCATTTGCACTTCATCCTACGCTTATATTTTATTTCTTTATCTATTGGTGCGTATCACTAAAATTGAAAATTAAAAGTAGAAACTGAATTTGACAACAATATTACTAAAGTAGACTAATTATTCTCAAACTAATTCAAACCAACATTATTAGCTAAACTGAACTATTGGAATTAACTACGTGAAATTCAGAACTATCTGGAACTCTGTTTTATAGTTATTAAAATTAACACTAACATTAATCACTAACACGAAGTAATTCAACACAGTCTAATTCATGAGGCGTGTTTATTCAAATGAACTACTGATATTAACTACTAGTATACAGTTTTTACTTGCGTGGGAACAATGAATTCAATTAAACAAGGGAGTGATATTAATAACTAAGCTGCTAGTATTAACTATTGCCATGCTGAACTGTTTGGAATACTTATTTAAACTGAAATTAAAACTGAAACAGGCACCACATGCTGTCTTCCAAATCAATTACGAGTTCAAGCCGGTCCCGATTTTGTATCCTTAACACAATATAAAATAAACGAAACTAATACTAAACCATACTATGTCTATAACTAATAATCACAAATTAACAGTCCTAAGCGGTCCAATTTAAGTGCGAATTTCACAGTCCAGATTAGCAGAAGTAATCCTAATTAGGCAGTCCAAGTTTTATAACACGAATCAAAGTAAAACTACACAAATGCACCTTATCCGCTATCTATTCCATTATGACAGCTGAACACATAGGTTCCAGGAAGCAATTTTTCAGTATTTTAACTTCAAAGTTACATCAACACTTGATTCGAATAGGTACCTGGAAATGAGTTACAATGGGAGAAAGAGGAAGATCGGCAGTAGCAATATAATAGCAATACCACAGCAGCAGCCAGACAACAGTAACACCAACAGCATCAGTGAAGTAGTTAAAACAATAACCAACACAGCAACAGCAAATACCAAACCAGAAACACACTCAAGCAAGGTGGGAAATGATTTGTAAAATCCAAAGTAATAGCCAACACTTAAAAGATTCAGCTGACTTGAATTAGACCAATACTGGACCAAAACTTCAATGGAACAGTAAGACATTGTACATGTAGGCATTCTCAGTCTATTTTCAGTTTCAAACTGATCTTTTCAAGCTCTCAAAGGCTCTCCTTTTCTTTTTGTATGTTTAGTTCTCTATCCCTTTTCAAAACTGAATTCCTCCCAACTCTAACTATCTCCCAGAGCTCTCTCTTCTCTTTTTCTTTTCAACTGACCAAGAAAAGACCCCCTTATTCTGTCCAAATCCCCTTCTATTTATACCCAAAACAGACCTGCCCCCACAACTCTCAAAAGCACCAATGAAAATTGGCCCAAGATATTCTCTGACAGCCCATTACTATGTGTCTAATCTTTTTTTTTATTCCCTTGTCCCCCACTAAAGTTTGTCTTGTTCTATTTTTAATTCACTTGTTCCCCACTAACCTTTGTCTTTTTCTTTATTAATTCCACGCGTGTATGGGCAACCCTTTTAATTAATTCCCCCATGTACTATATTTTATTCCTCACAAGTATTAAACAAAGTATTAGTTTAATGTTACACTTAGTACTTTGCTGATATCCCACTAAACTAACCATTTCAACTTTTTGACACCCCAAATTACCCCTGAAACTAATGAAATCACTACCCATCAGCTATAACCAATTCAATTCGAATTCAATTAGCCGTTCAAGCTAGAACTCAAATCAGATCAAATGGCATCAAAATAAGAACAATGATTCAGGACAAAATCTTATTGAACTATTAAGATCAAACCTGACTGACACAGATACATGGGAATAACTAACTATATTCACAACTCTAGACTAAACAAAATGAATGAAACACTGTAATATACACTGAACGAAAATAAACTAAATTTATATGTAAAATGATGAACAACAAAAACAGGGGGCCAAACATCACAGAATATGAGACCATTTGAACCAGTAATACTAGTAGCCAGTTATAGGACTAGACACAGTGTTGTATAAGAACATTACGGACACTGACTTTTACAATCAAACTAAAGGACAAACACACTCAATCGATTCAATATATGCCAATCAACCACATGAGAAAAACTGGACCAGAAAAAGATCCGCAAGAGAAGAGAGAAATAAATTGAAAAGATGATGAAATACAATGAAGCTTAAACGGATGGACAACAACAAAAATAGAAAAGAAAAAGGAGGAAAATACCTCAAAATTACAGGCTAAACTCCGCACAGTTCCCATTTGAAACTTCGACTCGACTTTTTGAGGTTCAAACGGACCTTAATCGAGTGTTCTCGACTGAAAACACTTGACTAAGGTCGATTAAGAACCTCAAATTTCCCTTTTACTCGGGCAGGTTCCCGGTTTTGGCTCTCTAGGTCTCGTGCAGTTGGTTTAACATTTGGCAAATTCCAGCTCGATTCGAGCTGAAACATCATGGGATTTGGGACGAGGGTAGTCTAGAGGTTCAGGGGTGTGACTTGGGGAGGGTTTAGGTTTGGCGCCGCCACCAAAGGATCTTATGGCGGCGCTAGGGTTCTTGGCTAAAAATTGAAATTCGAGGAGGGGGATTGGGATTCGAGGGAAACCAATGTTGTTTTAGTGGTGAGGGAGGTCCAGTGGTAGTATGGTGTTAATTTGGTATCACACAGACGACCTAGGGTTCGAGGTCGACTTCTTCGATCTAATATTCGAAGAGATACGTTAAAATTCGAGGAAAATTGTTAGGATGGTTAAAATGGGGAGGTTGTGGGGGTTCAGTGGTGTAAAGATGGAGGCGTTTGGTGACTGACCGCCGCCGTGGGCGATTTTCTGCAGCGGTCAGAGGCGGAGTGAGGTTAGGTCTCTGAAGACCTTAGAGACGACGAGGGACGGAGGGGCAGGGTGTTCTGGGGGGGCTGGATGTGTTTGGTTACTTATATATGAAGGGAGGGATTTGATCCTGGCCGTTAGATCAATCAAGATCAACGACCTAGATCTATCACTTAAGGGGAACGACACCGTTTCATCATAATAGAGACCAGTTTGGTCTCTTATGAGAACGGGTCGGGCTAGGCTAACGAGTTATGAGGGATGGTCTTGAACGTTCGATCAATCGAAGTGAACGACCTGGATTAACGCTCCTGAAACGGTATCGTTTCAATAGTTCTGGGGGCGGGCTAGACCGTCGATTGAATTAAGATCAACGACCCAGATTGGGCGTGATAGAACGACGTCGTTTGGGACGTCTGTGAGACTAGCCGGTTTGGGCCTGGATTGGGTGTGTGAGGTGTGTGAGAATTGGGCCTGATTGGTTTAATATAAAGGATGACCCAGTCTGAATTTTCTCTTTATTCTCTCATTTTGTTTCTTTTCTAATTTTTAAAATTAAAAACCTAAAATCCTAATTTAAATTGTAAAACCAAAATCAACTTGCCAAAATACTAATTAGCTTCTAATAACTATTATCACACATAATTAAATACTAATTAAAAGCAAAATCACACAACTAGACCTTAAATGTTAAAAATGCAAAGTACATTATTTTTTTGTGATTTTTTTATTTTTGTAAAACAAACTTAATTACTCCTAATAAATCCTAAATGCAATTGCAACATATTTTTTGTATTTTTATTAATTTTAACAAATAATCACGCACAGACAAATGCAAACAATAAAAGAAAAATAACACAAAAATTCACAAAAATCACACACAACACAAAACTATTTTACTTGGAATTTTTGGGAGTAATTCTCATATAGGGTGGAAATCACGTGCTCACAGCTGCCCCTCTTTGCCCGAAAATATGAAGAGTTTTCGCGCAAAGATAAAGTGAGCAGATACAAGCGATTTTTGCCCGTTTGAGTACTCCGTGAGAAGAATTTTTTGAAAGATTTGACCGAACCTTTGCTTCAAAAGGTCTCCTACATATCCCTGGCTAAAAGGGAATCAGGTCAATGTAGTTGGGGAAGTTTCGGTAGCTGGGATTACCATGAGACTGTGGTTTTACTGTTATTGCTATTGCTGCTGCTGCTACTGCTTACTGACCTCCTTATTACACCGTGCTAAACAGAAAATAAGAAGCTAGACTAAACTAGCCTATGAGTTACAAAATCTTATCTAGCTCTTAAACTTGCTCTTGTGTCTCTTGCTGCCTTGCCTGGATTGCTTGTTTCTTTCTTGTGAGCTTCGAATTATTTTCCTTTCGAAGCTTGAACTGCCTTCTCCTTACCATTGTTGCCTTTCTTCTGATTTATAAACTTGGATTTATGCTGGGGATCTTGTTGTAATCCTCCGCTTTACTGACTTCAACTTCAACTGTATTCCTCTGTTATACGGGCGAGCTCCCGACTTTAACTTGAACTCAAAATGTATTCCTCTGTTATACGGGCGGGCTCCCGACTTCAAATTCAACTCGAAATGTATTCCTATGTTATACAAGCGGGCTCCCAACTTCAACTTCAATTTGAAATGTATTCTCTGTTATACGGGCGGGCTCCCGACTTCAACTTCAATTTGAAATGTATTCCTCTGTTATACGGGCGGGCTCCCGACTTCAACTTCAACTCGAAATGTATTCCTCTGTTATACGGGC